>JAHWFP010212284.1:45181-82957 GCA_023313725.1 Lithobius niger | reverse complement strand
TCCTCGAAAATTTAAGTGGACTGTTGTAGAAACATTCTTGGAGGTGAAATTTGTGTATTCATATAATTTATTATGTCTGAATATTATCACTGTCAACGCCGTTTACCGGTTTTTGCATCTAGTTTTTTTTTTAACTTAAGTTATTTAATTGAATTTAAATTTTATTAAATTAAATTTTATACATTCGGAAAGCAAAAATTTTTAATGATATCATCACCATTAGAAAAAGGGCTAGGCGTTAATCTTGGAAGCAAAAATCTTACCTAAAAAAAATCGTTACACTTCATTTAAACTTTTTTTTAAATTTTAATCTAAATTTTTAATTTTATATCAAAATTTTGTTGAAAAAATTATAAAAATTTGCCACAGCAGAACCCTGGACTCCCTGAACATAATTAATTCATTATTATTAATTTTTTTCCATTCGCTGTGGCACTCCCACGTGGTAATCGGAACCGGTATCGGAACCGTATGGAACCGGTTTTTGGTATCAGAATCGGCATCATAATCGGAATTATGGTATCGGTACACCACTAATCGCAACACCAACATTTCTCGTTGTTTTTGTGTGTGCTTCTGAAGGAAATGACAGGATAGTCTCCAAAAATTTAAGTGCCTGTGTGATTTTAGTTACTGGTAGTGATTGTGTCAAGAAAATCTTCCGTTATGTCGAACATAAATCACTGTAGTTGCTGTTTACCAGTATTTAGCCAGCTTTATGCTCATTACTTACTAGACTTTGGTGGATTTGGTCCAAACGTTGCTTTAAGATCTCCTCTGTCCGAGAAAGGACCCCATTTTCAGCTTTGAGCTCAGACAATTCTTGTCGTTTCTTCTTGTATACAGTACTTTTTCCACGAAGCTTGTTCACATATTTCTTGAACTAAAAAAAAAGCATGAATTATAAACATAACATAACCTAAACTATATTGATATAGTTTGGTCGTTTGTGTGTCAGGAGACTTTTTTTTTAATCCTAAGACAGAACAGGATAAGTTTAGTAAACGAAAAATCACAATGAAGCCAAAATTGTGTTTCTTAGTTTACTAGAATTTACTAGGGGTGTGAGAGCAGACTAATTTCAATTCGAGACGAGCTGTGTCGAGTTGCAACAGAAGAGTCAAGTATCGTGCCGAGTTCTTAGTGAACATAGTTTGTGCACAAGTTTCTTTTCAATTTGTTATAACGAAGACTAAAATGTTGCTTAAAGGACTGTCTCGGTCAAAGTGTACAAATGGTTTTCTAGTTTTAAGGATATAACTTAAAAAAGATTTGAGCTAATGGTTTTTAGTTTGCGCCACTGGAAAGTTCTCGTTGAGATGATGAATTTGGTATGTCTGAATGTCAAAATTAAATTGGTCAAAAATTGGCGAAGTTATCGCATTTTCACCATATCTCAGTTTTTCGAGTATGAATGCAAGCAATGAGCCGAGTTTGAATACAAGTTGCATACTTGGATCGACTTGAATGTTAAGAGTACCACACATCCCTAGTATTTACAACGAATTTAATTTATTTAACAGTTTACGCAGCGGTACAGAATGAACAGAAACATCAACTGCAGTCCTCCCAGGGGTAGGTACATATTATATACAATTGGGGATGGTACTTTCCAGTTTATTAGATATGCGTTTAACCAGTTTATTCATTTGGTCAAAATTAAGTCAATAAAATTAGGTACCCATACAAAACATTAAAAACAAACGAGCTGAGAAAAAAATCGGAATTAGGCCTTTGGAGGCAAGCAATGGACAGTGAGGCTAGTCAACTCATTTTCTATAGCATTCTATGAACGAACTAGCTAAAACTAGTGCTTTGCAGCGTGGGTTATAGACCTTATTGAGCTTGTGAATGAAATTTGTTATTGCTTTTGTCATGGATGGCATTATCATTTGGTGTTTCAAGCATGGTACAGACTCGGCGTGCCTTGCAAACCAAACCAATGATTGACACTCCACTGCCAGACAGACCGTGGCAAATAGCAGGCACAGATTTGTGCGAATACAACGGCATTACTTACCTCATTAAGGTCAACAAATTCATGGTTCTTCGAACTCGAAGCTGTTCGATCTACAACTAAGGCTGCAGTGAATTTTTTTGGGCGCCTTGGCGTTCCAGCTACTGTCTGCTCGGACAATGGACCACAGCGAATTTCAACAATTTACAAGGGATTGGAGGTTTAAACATGTGACATCAAGCCCATTATGCTCGCAGCAGCGCAGAAGCTGAACGTGCTGTTCAAGCAGCCAAGAACCTTCCGAGGAAGAACACCAACATTCATAGAGGGATCACGATTCACGATTCACCTATCACGATTGACCTATAAGAGGAGATTAAACCCCAAACACAATTTCTGCAGGGAAGAAAGTAGTGGTCGCAATTACCGGTTATTTTATTAAACGTTTAACCTATTTTTAAAACGTTCGGTTACCGTGTAACCGAGTATTAACAATGTTCGCAAAACAATTGTTAAAAAAATGTTTAGTAAAAACGTAGACCATTGTTTATAGGCATTATTCAGTAACAGTTTAGTAATAAATGCAGACCATTGTTTAATCTATCGTAGGTTTAATTACTAATTAGTACGTGTTGGATCCACATTTTTTGGATTAAAGACGGATCTGATAGTCAATTATTCACCGGCTGGTGGTGTAGGGTCTTTTCCACCAAGACGATTTTTCATGGATCCAGTTGATCCGCCTGCATATTTTAAAACTGTACCGCATAATTCTCATTTAACTGTCTCAGCAGAAGCTTCTTAAGGTAGCATTGTAGGAAAAATATTACCCGACTTGGCGCACATGATAAAAAAAAGACGCAGCTATGACGATTGACGATTCAATTGTAACCGTGATTGACAGCTCAGTTAAATGCATGTGCGCGAAATACTCCGGGTTGCTTGGACGAGTCTACTTTAGGAGTTTGGCCGTTGGTGATGGGGGAGGGAGGGAGAAGAGTGGTGAAAGTCAAGTTTTAACTAAGTCGCGCTGCATGTCCATCGATGCTATCTTGGTAGATTACGTTTACACGAACACGGAAATTAAAATCCGTTTAACCGAACTTGCCACGGTTATCGGTTACACGTTTAACCGCTGCTACCACTAGAAGAAAGATCAGAGCAATTGTTCCAGTCCATCCAAAACATTTGGAGCCCAAGGTGACAGACAGGGAAACGGTGAAAAAAAAAAGGCAGACTTTGACAGACGACATTGCGTCCTGTGCCAGTCAACAAGGAACAGTTTATCAGCCCCCGGTGCCTTTCTACCACACCAAACGATCTTACCACATATCCCCTGCGTTGGGTGAATTACAACAAAACCGAACAGACATTATCCCAGTATCAAATCCAATCGTCTCCGTCACAAATGACAGTTTGAACCTATACCACGAGCCATGGCTGTTTGACGTGGCTGTTTGATGTGATGTCATCATGAGTTATGCACTGACGAACGAGAATAGTAGATCTTTGGCTCTCTGAGTGGACTGGCCCAGTCACGTGATACGCGCGTCACGGCAAACAGACGTGGCACGTGGTTTACGAGTAGTTCAACCATAAGCAAAGAACAATGCAAATGATACATATTACGTCACTGCAAGTGGCCGCATTGTTTATTATCCAAAGATGTGGGGCTTTGAAGACTGAAGGGCAATTCGTATAGTTTCACTGACCCTTCAGGTCTCAAGGGGAAGGTATCTTATTACACAGTATGTCTCAGAAGTCCCGTCTACCCAAAATAAAGGGCTATATACTGGATATGAGTTGGTAACAACAAAGCACTCGTATAGGAAATCACCTATGGCGAACCCGATGATGGTTCCCAAACTGACCTTGGAAGTCGTCTTCAAGGTCATCCAAAATATATCTCCTAAACTCTTTAAGATACGGACATAAAGTAAATTAGTAAGTTGTTTTGGATTATAATACAAGGCCAACGTATAAAACAGAATTAAAATCGCGCCATAAACACGGAAAATATGGGCAAAACAACTTGGACTCTGCAGGGGAGCCAACCATGGGGCACCGATAAGCCTAAAAAGTGATCAAATACATTTAAAAGTGTTTTGAAGCAAAGATTATGCAAAAAACAATCCATCCAGCAAATCGAAAACACCGGCAACCGGTAGTCACAGTGGTATTTAAAAGGCATCTTAAAAACCACAACAAAAACACATTTACCACCCCCAAAGAACACAAAAAGGTCCTACACTTGAATTTTCGGTGAGTCTCCTTTCACCTTCATCAGAAGTTGTGCGCGAAAATAAATTAAAAGTCACATCACAGCACCGATTTTCTTCCTGACGTTTAAACTCCCGCTAGTCTGCGGAACCACTGATCTGTATGTCACGTGGAATCTGGATTTTCCACTGCTTATCCAGGTTGGCTCCAAGCTCTGGCCGAACGAGCTGGTTGATGTTGGTGTAGCTTGGACTTACAAGATTCATCAGTGGCTTGTGGTTTGCTTCGAATCTGTGGATGGCGAGTGATTCTAAAGCTCTTAAGTGTCTTATCTTCTAGCATGTTTGATTTGAGCAGCACTTCTGTTTCGTTCCATGCAATTTCGTGCTTTGTTTTGCTCGAATGCACAGCAATCCCGTTTTTGCTATCGTTGTTGTTAACTGCATTTGCATGTTCTTTCAGTCTCACGAACAGCTGTCTACGGGTTTCTCCGATGTAGGTGGCCTGGCACGTCTTACACGGGACCTTGTAGACCACTCCTCGTTGTGTGAACGGGTGGATGTTGGGGACTGGGTTGGTGCGAATATCAGGGGGAGGGGGGAGGGGGGGAAGAGGTGGGGGAGTTCCTATTTCGTGCTTGTGTTTGCTCCGTGTCCCGTACTTGTGCGTAGGTGGCGGGTGACTGGTGTGAACATGGGGAGGAGGGGGAGGTTGGGGAGGCGGCGAGGGTGGATCGGGCAAATGTGGGGTCTCCAGTATCCTCTTGGGTCGGAGTAGTTTCTTCAAGTTTGGTGGAAAACGAAGGAAACAGTCCACTCCTTGTTTTCGTAGGACACTCCTTATTCTCTAACTTCTTCCCGGCAGGTAGGTGACGACATCGAAAGGGCGATTTTCTCTTTCTTTGTGTGTCGAGTCTCGAAGTTTTTCTTTCTCTTTCTCTCTACGATCTCTTGCTCTTCTCCAAGCTCTCTTCCGTTCAACATTAAAAATTCTTGCTGGGTAGCCTAACGTCAAAAACTTTGTTTTCGCTTCATCAAGGCATCTTTCAGCTGTGGTTGCTACGGAGGAGTGTGCAACAATCCTGCACAACTCATTGGCCACAAGAGCTCGCAGTTGAAATCTTGGGTGTCCTGATTTATAGGGTATCATTCTCCCAGTGTGTGTCGGTTTTTTGTACGGGGCGTAGTGGATACGTGTTTCTCCCCTTGTGAGTACCACATCAAGAAAAGGAAGGCTTCCATCAATCTCATCATCCTCCGTAAACTTCAGTGCAGGATGCCACTCGTTGATCGCACGAAAGATCAACACAATATCGTCCTTGCGTGGTGTGGTCATCACGTCGTCAACATACCTGCGCCAGCAAGGGAGTTGAGGGAACTTGTTTGTCACGTACTCATCAAGAAATTGAAGGACCAGTTCGGCTAACACCGGTGAGCAAGAGTAGCCCATCGGTGTTCCTGAGTCTTGGCAAAAAGTATCGGTCTTAAAGGTTACGTAGATACGTAGATGGTAGACAAGACCGTCCGGAGAAGTTCCCGATCAAGATCTCTCTCTTTCTTGTTGATCTGTAGCTTCCTTGCAGACTTGTCAAACATCTCAAGAATAAGAAAGTGGGGAAGGCTAGGGAAGAGGCCTGTCACATCAAATGACACAAGACGGTGGTCTCCCGTCAGGCTTAGATCGTCCACTACGTCAAGAAGTTCTTCCGTGTTGTGAAGTGACTGTTTTCCCCAGATGTACTTGGATAGCCTCTTTGTAAGAAACCAGTCGATAGGTTTAATGGGGGCTCCTTTTGCAGAAGTAATAAGGCGCCTCACAAAGCAGGATTCCCCCTGCGCCTTATTACTTCTGCAAAAGGAGCCCCCATTAAACCTATCGACTGGATTCTTACAAAGAGGCTATCCAAGTACATCTGGGGAAAACAGTCACTTCACAACACGGAAGAACTTCTTGACGTAGTGGACGATCTAAGCCTGACGGGAGACCACCGTCTTGTGTCATTTGATGTGACAGGCCTCTTCCCTAAACTTCCCCACTTTCTTATTCTTGAGATGTTTGACAAGTCTGCAAGGAAGCTACAGATCAACAAGAAAGAGAGAGATCTTGATCGGGAACTTCTCCGGACGGTCTTGTCTACCATCTACGTGACCTTTAAGACCGATACTTTTTGCCAAGACTCAGGAACACCGATGGGCTACTCTTGCTCACCGGTGTTAGCCGAACCAAGAATTTATAGGGTTTGGAGGAGAATTTGTAACTCTAAAAAGTCCCTATTGAAACACGTTAGATCGGTCTCCATTAGTTCAGTCCGAGTTTTCAGAGGGCGCCACGTGTTCCATCTCATAATTTTTACTCATTTTTCAGCCCAAATCTAAAGTAAACTAAATTACAACTAAGCTAGGCTAAATAATAATTAAAATCGAGCTAGTTTCGTTTAGTTTAGTTTAATTTTAGGCTGAAAACTGAATAGAAATACCCACATAAAACACATGGCGCCCTCTATAAACTAAGACTGAACTAATGCAACTGTATCCAAGACGTTTCAGTATGGGTCTCAGTCACAAATTCTCCTCCCCAACCCTATAAATTCTTGGCCGAACTGGTCCTTCAATTTCTTGATGAGTACGTGACAAACAAGGACGATATTGTGTTGATCTTTCGTGCGATCAACGAGTGGCATCCTGCACTGAAGTTTACGGAGGAAGATGAGATTGATGGAAGCCTGCCTTTTCTTGATGTGGTACTCACAAGGGGAGAAACACGTATCCACTACGCCCCGTACAAAAAACCGACACACACTGGGAGAATGATACCCTATAAATCAGGACACCCAAGATTTCAACTGCGAGCTCTTGTGGCCAATGAGTTGTGCAGGATTGTTGCACACTCCTCCGTAGCAACCACAGCTGAAAGATGCCTTGATGAAGCGAAAACAAAGTTTTTGACGTTAGGCTACCCAGCAAGAATTTTTTATGTTGAACGGAAGAGAGCTTGGAGAAGAGCAAGAGATCGTAGAGAGAAAGAGAAAGAAAAACTTCGAGACTCGACACACAAAGAAAGAGAAAATCGCCCTTTCGATGTCGTCACCTACCTGCCGGGAAGAAGTGAGAGAATAAGGAGTGTCCTACGAAAACAAGGAGTGGACTGTTTCCTTCGTTTTCCACCAAACTTGAAGAAACTACTCCGACCCAAGAGGATACTGGAGACCCCACATTTGCCCGATCCACCCTCGCCGCCTCCCCAACCTCCCCCTCCTCCCCATGTTCACACCAGTCACCCGCCACCTACGCACAAGTACGGGACACGGAGCAAAGACAAGCACGAAGTAGAACTCCCCCACCTCTTCCCCCCCTCCCCCTGATATTCGCACCAACCCAGTCCCCAACATCCACCCGTTCACACAACGAGGAGTGGTCTACAAGGTCCCGTGTAAGACGTGCCAGGCCACCTACATCGGAGAAACCCGTAGACAGCTGTTGGTGAGACTGAAAGAACATGCAAATGCAGTTAACAACAACGATAGCAAAAACGGGATTGCTGTGCATTCGAGCAAAACAAAGCACGAAATTGCATGGAACGAAACAGAAGTGCTGCTCAAATCAAACATGCTAGAAGATAAGACACTTAAGAGCTTTAGAATCACTCGCCATCCACAGATTCGAAACAAACCACAAGCCACTGATGAATCTTGTAAGTCCAAGCTACACCAACATCAACCAGCTCGTTCGGCCAGAGCTTGGAGCCAACCTGGATAAGCAGTGGAAAATCCAGATTCCACGTGACATACAGATCAGTGGTTCCGCAGACTAGCGGGAGTTTAAACGTCAGGAAGAAAATCGGTGCTGTGATGTGACTTTTAATTTATTTTCGCGCACAACTTCTGATGAAGGTGAAAGGAGACTCACCGAAAATTCAAGTGTAGGACCTTTTTGTGTTCTTTGGGGGTGGTAAATGTGTTTTTGTTGTGGTTTTTAAGACATCCAGCAAACATGGAACGAATTGAAACTGAAAACTGAGGCTTACTAAAAATGGATATCTCGAAAGTGCACCATAACCAGAACACCAATCCATAGGCAGGAAAATACAGGTACATTCTTCACTAATGAATAAAAGTTTCCTTCATTACGTTAAGGTGATAACACAAATACCGTAAATCGTGGATTAAACGCCCATGGGCTTATGCAGTTAATTTGGTAAAAATAGGGGGGTGGGCTTTAAATCAAGCATTATCAATTTTCTAACCTTTCTGAACATCTATGAAAATTCGAAGCTTTTGAACGATATCTGAAAGACCAATTTTTGCATCCTTTTAATTGCTGTGAAGAAGGGAGGAGGCTTAGGTGAGAGATGCCCAGGCCTTGTGCAGGTGCTAGGAGCTAAAGGAAGAGTTCACTATTAGTACAGGGAGGGAGAAGGGGCCAGTAAACATAGCAAGCAGTACTATCTTTATTCACATCCTATAACTTTTAGGTAATTTTTCGTAGAAAAACGACAATTTGAAGGGTGGGCTTTAACTCCACTATTTCATGATTTTGACTTTACCGCATTTTAGGGGGTGGGCTTTAGCTTCAACTGGGCTTTTGATACCCGATTTACGGTACGATAATGCAGAACAAATTTAAATAGATAAAGCAAATTAACAAAAAATATTCACAAAATCCTACTTTTTAGCCATAGCGGTTGATTTATTGTGGTTCTGCACTTAGTGGTGCACCTTACCGATAGCCGCTCGGGGCAGAAAGGAGCAGTACACAGTGTTTGCGGAGCTTTCTCATTATTTTATAATTTGCACGAGCGGTTTTGAGCCATTAAAAGAAAGATACTTAGATTGTTCCCAAACCTTCTCTTTGGGGGCACCAAACTTCATTGGGTAGGGGGGGGGGGGGGGCGTCCCCCCCCCCCCCCCCACTCACGCTCTTTCGCCCCTGCTTTCATACAATTACCTAAATCAGAAACTGGATTTCTTCTAGTCGATCATTAGTGCTTCAGTACATAACCACATGATGACACCAAGTAATTACTTATCGCTGCCCCTTGGTTAGCATCCCTTCAGTGTCCAAGTTGTATTGCCCATATCTTCCATGTTTGTGACGCGATTTCAGTTCTGTTTCCTTTGTTGAACTTGTGGTATCATTCCAAACAACTTTCTAGTTTACTTTATGCCCGTATCTTGAATAGTTGAGGAGATATATTTTGGATGACCTTGAAAACGACCTCCAAGGTCAGTTTGGGAACCATCATCGGATTAGCCATAGGTGATTTCCTATATGAATTTAGTTGTTATTACCAACTCGTATCCAGTATATAGCCCTTTATTTTGGGTAGACGGGACTTCTGAGACATACTGTATATCAGTGCTTCTAGTTGTAAACACCAGCACTAGATGACGCAAGAGTACCGCACGTGTTGGCCAACAAGATGAGTCAGTCTTAGTAATGTTTTAACTTGCACTAGTTGGTATTTCTTCAACATGGCAACACAACAGCAGGGCTCGAATTGTCTTAGAAAAATTGCATAGCAGAAATGCGATACAAAAGACAAATTTGCGTAGCAGTCTTGAAAAAATGATTAGCAACTTTTGAAGAATAATTTATTTTGTAAAAAACAACACTTTATTTGAAACAATAGCCTTTTTTGTTTCATTTTTACTTTGCTACACACACGGATGCTTGGTCAAAAGTATGGCATCTGATGCACGTTACGACTATTCTGACCCGTGTCTGAAACGAAAGCGCCACCAACTAAATACCGAAGGCAATGGTAGGACCAATGATTTCCTAGAATGCATGTACGACGCTTTGCCTGCCTATAACAGTAGGACGGATTAGCAGCTCCGTGTTAGCCAACACTATCATGACTATGCTGGTATGTTGTCTCGTTTAATACAGTTGCGTCGCTAAACTGCGATATATTATTTAATTTTACATCGCTAAAGTTTAAATCTGTGGTGCAAATTGCGATGAGATACCGCTCATTTCGAGCCCTGAACAGTAAGCACACTCAAGAAAAACAGTAGTAGTAAGCATTGTGGCATCTTTGGTAGGTAAGGGGGGGAGGGGGACAACTAAAGGATCAACCTTCTTGGAAACCATATCAAATTACCACACGACTATAACTGCTTCTTGTAAACTGTTGAAATTTGCTATAATATAGCAACAGGACATTAGCATCTACTAATATAATACCTAACCTCAGGAACCTGCACAAGGAGGAGGAGCAGCCTGCAGCAGCCCAGCTGCCCAACAATTCAAAGTAGCGGCTACAATTTAAAATAACGTTTGTCTCATTCTTCCTGCACATGCCATGTCATTGCTACTGTGCCTAACAATTCTTGGTGCACTATTTCTAATAGTTGATTGTTGATGGGTAAAATGAAAGAATCGTGTTTCAGCTAAATGCGTATAGTTTTAAACCAAACTAAGCTACATTTGAAATTGGCAGCTATTAACAATTGAATGGTCTATTTATTTCGTCGATGCAGGCTTCCAGAGATGAGCGGAATTGTTTCAAAGTAGCAATAATTATTACCCCAATGTGCCTCTTCTGTTGTTACAGATAACACACATGAATTGCTTCAAAGTTGCCGGACACAATTATGGAGATTAACATACAGCAGGTGTTTGCATACTGAATGCTGACTTACTCAGTAATAGGATTTTTTTTAAGGATTCAATAAAACACAGGTATGCGTCTTTTTTGGGGCTGCGCCAAAATTTCGACGAAATGTCCTGTTAACTTTTAGTTGCATGAATTATTAATTTCGATATTTTTTTAAGGATTATATGGGTCAGTCGTGAGATTCGAACCAGCATTCGCTTTGTTTGAACACGAAGACGCTGACCACACGGCTAATGCTGCTCGCTTGGCTCGGGTCCACGGGGCCCCTTCACAAAGTTCAAAAGGGGAGGGGAAGGGGAATGAGAAGGGGAAATCACAATAAGTGCTTACTGAGTGTGCGCATCAGGCAGAAGGGGGAATGCGGGCAGGTGCCGGGGAGGGAATGGGTGTTTTTTTGGGGGGTCAATAAATTTATAACTGAACACCAGGGAAGCTGGGGAGAAAGGCAGGGAGGTACACAGACCGACACTGCTGGAGGGTGGTCGGGGGAGCCTGATAGGGAGGGGAGCAGGTTGGGGGGGGGGAGCAGGTTGGTGCAGGGGGAAGAAATTGAAAAAGCCACGATGCGCCGGAGGGCATGCAGTGGGTGTGGGGTGGCAGGATGTTCGGGGGTGGGGGAAAAGAAACACTGAGGGTGCCGGAGGAAGGGCGGTGCGGTAAACAAACTCTACACTGCCGGAGGGTGTATTAGGGGGGGCAGCGGGGGGATCAGAAACAGGGCTGGGGGGTGCCAGAAATTGAAAGCACCAGTTACTTTACTAACACTACGAAACACCGGGAGAGGCTAACTCCAGGAAATTCAATCACCGTGCAGCATGCACAGGTCCTGCTAGTCGTTTCATAATACAAGACATTTCTGTGTTGTAAATGGTTCAATTTATGGATGTTTTTTTAATAAACACTTAACGCAACTTACTTCTTCCCCTCTTAAGACTTCCCCGCAACTGTCCAAAGAGTTTAGTTGGTCTTGCTTTTCTTTTAACTCTTCTTCCAGTTGGGCCAATTCACTTCTTCCCTCATTCAGCTTCTCTGCAGACGACTCCTTTTTACGAGTTATTATAGCAGCCTGAAATACAACAACAAAAATTTAAATTATTTTAAACTCCCTATGCATTAAGAAGCACATTTAATATAATGTGCAATTGACAGGGGGTAAACCAATACAATTTAACAGAAAGTAAAGCTGGGAATGTTTCAAAAGTAACGAAAATACCGACAACCGGCATTTACTGTGGTAAATTGAAGACACCAAAGGTAAAATTGTGCACGTGCGCGAATTTTAAATGACAAATGGGTTCCTTTTTCGTTACCATGATATGAACTTTAGAGTATAGTGATGTTTTTCTGAAGAAGGTGATCGCCTATCACCGAAAATTTAAAAAGAACTTGCTGCTGTGGGTTCGAAGTGTGTGGTAAAGTGTACAATATTTCCTTTGATGTCTTCAATTATAAATGGAGTAAGGTGTTAGTGGGTCGTGGATTCCTCTTTTAGATTGCAGTGATACCACACACAACGTAGTTCAATTGGATTCAACAACGAGTTAAAATATCGGAGCAAAACTTTTCGATAATGTCTTCTTGGGGAAGAGCGGAAGTAGTTTACTAAAACTGAAAACTCAGAATTGAGAAAATACTTATGTGACAGAAGAGCTCATCACGATAAGAAGTAAGCCCTGCACCAATGGTTGCAGCAATTAAACAATTTCAAAAAATTATTACTGCTGTACATAAATTACTTATGAACACTAGACAATCGTAGACAACGTTGACGTGCGATAAAAGTTTAATGTGCTGCATACAATTTAACCAGCAGTTAGTAAAAAGAAAGACTAAACTGGACTAGTAGATCCATGCCTACCAGTACCGTAAGCAACCTTTTGTCTGAAAACTAGCCATTCTACTCATGAGGATTCTGCACTAGGCTTCTGATTAAGTATACCAAAATTATTTTAGAGCTACGTCGTAGGTTAAATTTCACCGATAAATACAGTACACTCTCTTTGTAATGAACAACCTAGTTCATCAAGGAATAGTTCGTAATACAGAGTTCTTAACACAGAAGATTCCTTTACACTGAACTGGGAGTGAAGTGATTTCAAAATTACTTCGACAGAGAGTGAAACCATGACAAGTAAAGATATTAAATTATAGCTACAGGCTGGCAAGTGAAAAAAAAAAAAATTAGGATATATAGGAATTTTATCTCAAAAATATAGGACAAATATAGGAACAACACTGGTCTGCCTTAAGCCTAGAAAAAAAAACATAATGGAGCTTGGTTACAATTACAAGACAAGCCGGGGACGAAACAACCGAGGTGACTTGCGGGCGACACCTATAGCCGATCCCAACAGTAACGATTAAAAAAAAAGTCCTCAAATAAAAACTCATTGGTTCTTTCGTCACCCTACCTCTTGAGTTAAACACAGGATAAACCTAGTTTTAGATCCAATTCTCGTTTTGCCCGTTTCTTTGCCTATTCACTGGCAAATGTACTTGGTGGGATGGAAAATTTGCGTTCGTAAAAGCTAAAACTATATCTGGTAGTGTGGTGAGGGAAACCAGCCAAATATACCAGAAGAATTCGTGTCCGTTTAACGGATCCGTTTAACACAAATGATTAAGAATTTTGAGAAATACAGGAAAATATTGGAATTTTTTTAAATATAGGAATACTGTACACAGGGTGGGGCCGAAAGGACGGAACACCCTTGCCAATCAAAGATGGTTAATGTTAGGATAATGAAACTTTGCATGGTATGTAGGCGAACGGGGGGCCAACTAACCATGAATCGATCACTGACCTTGATGCATATTTTCAAGGTCATCGTGATGCTAACTTTTTAACTATGCTTCGTAGAACTCCAGTTTAAATTATAAACTTGTAGACATTGGCAAGGCATGGCCATTGCAAAAAACAGAACGAAATTCGTTATGCTAGTTTAGGAGTTACAAAAATTGCAAGCATCATTTTGTTGTGCTGACCGAGTGGCTTTCCTGCCAAACAGTGAGTGTAAAATTAAGTCCAATGGTCCTCAAAGTACATGAAGCATGCTTGGAAACAAACAGCAACTGACACACTGATGACTCGACACTAGCTCAACACAACCTACTACATTACACGTATAAACAGAATGGTGCTGCAAACTACAGCATCTTATGCAAGTTGGCATAGTTTAGTCACCGTGGTCGTCTAGAAATGAAACTAATGCTGTTTCTCCCTCAGGTTAACATTTCTGATTTTGTTTCAGAGCTGATCACGGTTAATGAATTATGCCAATTTGCGTATGATGCTAACACCATTACCTACCAATACAATGCATGGTGTACGAAAGAGCCTGACAGAACTGTTTGGCAGGAAAGCCACTCGGCCAGCACAACAGAATTATTCTTTTAATGCCCGTAACTCCTAAACTAACGTACCGAATTTCGTTCTGTTTTTTGCATTGGCCATGCCTTGCCACTGACTACACGTTTCTAATTTACACTGGGGTTCTACGAAGCATAGTTAAAAAGTTAGCATCACGATGACCTTTAAAAAATTTGCATCAAGGTCAGTGATCGATTCATGGTTAGTTGGCCCCCCGTTCGCCTACATACCATGCAAAGTTTCATTATCCTAACATTAACCATCTTTGATTGCCAAGGGAGTTCCGTCCTTTCTGCCCCACCATGTATAGGAACACCAACAATATAGGAAAATATAGGCACGCTTGCCAGTCTGTAGCTACATTTTGATTGCACTGCGAAGACAGTTTGCGTAAGACTGCAGTTTTACATTGTTCAGTGAAGAATGTTCATGTTTGCCTTTTTCATCATCTGATGAATTCATCTTTGTGGATAGAGTGTTTTGTAAATTGTTGCTATGAAAATGGTTTTTAGTATGTAAAAAGACCTTCACAATACTAAAAATTTTTTTTTTCTATAGAGCTGATCCTTACACAGATGTTTATATAAAGGTGTTTTCAGCATATGAACAGAAGACGGCCAACCAATAGCTAAACATTGTTCCTTTATAAGGAACATTTCCTTACACAGTGGTTCCTTACATCGAGAGTCTACAGTAAAATAATATCGCTAACTTGAGGGGAGGAAGGGGCCCTCGTTAGTGAAGAATCTATTGCTATAAAGCTCCATGAAACTAGAAACATCCACTGACGAATATACGTACAGGGCCCTTTCTCCCCCTCAAGTGTCTAGCCCAATTGGGAGTCGACCTGTGAAAACAATTGAATGCAAAATTGAAGCTGAGAGATTGGGAACAGCTTACTGAAGACATGAGGCTAGGCAGTGACGAAGGGCGTTCTAAATTCGGAAGGCTACGTGAAGCGACGGTTTCAAACTCGGATGGTGATCGTGTTCACAACTAAGGATGTACATAGAAGAAAGTAGCAAATTTGCTAGATAGGGAACTATCTTCTTTAGTGTGACAGTCAGCATACTATGGAGAATTTTCACTCTCTTGAAGGTAAATTTGTGTTCCACAGTAACGAGCGTCATCGTTGTGGACTTTTTTGTTATAATGCACATGCTCAGTAGTCGTCAGAATTCTCTTTGCCGGTATGTACGGAAAGGTCGTGTTTCACTCTCATCTTGCTTATGTAACCTATGTAGCCGTGGAAGGCTATGCACGAGTCCGCCGGGACTCTGAAATATTGTTGACAGGGCCTCAGACTGACCGTTCCCCAAGAAGAACATTATTATGTACTGTAAAATTAACTTTCCTGAGCGTTTTCAATGGTATCTTTACACCTGCTGAGGTGCTAGGCACTGCAGTATTTCGAGGTTCCAAATGCTCAACAATTTTGCATGTATTAAATTAGTGAGGGTGGGGAGGGGGGAAGAGCAGCTGGTGCAATTGTTGTTCGGCAGGCTGCTTCAGTTGCGCAATCTGGGAAAATTCTGGGCCAAAAGCAGGCCGAACAGAGCCACCTAGGGGCATGTTAGGTCCCCCAGTGGGGGTTCAGACCCAGAAGCTGAAGCACTTTATGGCACGTCACCAGTCATGTGTCGGCTTCTGGAGTGTATAACTTACTTTCTTCACATATTCTCGAGGATTTTATTCAGTATTATAACATGTTTGTAAAACCACATCATTATTTAATGATCATGCTGCTTTTAATAATCTTTTATTACAATTTTGTATAAAAGGGGCCCTTTTGGCTGGGGAGCTCCTTTTGCCCACTTATAAATTGAAATTCGGCGCTGAGTATTAATGGAAGCCAACATATGGTTGCTTGTGACCAAGGGCGTCCGTACACTGGGGCACTTGTGACACGTGCCAACCACTTCCCCCAACGCCCATTACGATGAGCCGTCACTAAACTCTAAAATTGTTTTACAAATTTCTATGTGGAAGTAAATGAAAGATCTAACAATAGTTAAAAGATTGCCAGAAAAACTTTTGAAATTATTATTTTTTAAAGTTACCTTTGACTACTGGGCTACCTACAGTAAAATATTTTTGTTGTTTTGCTTTTTTTTCCCCAAGTATACCCCCCTACCTTTCTTTTGAAAGTCTGCGCTGCGAACGCCTTTGCTTGTGGCGCCCCTTTCATTTATTTATTTTATTATTTATTTATGTATTTACCGTACACAAGGAACAAACTTAGAATAAAAACATAACTGACAACAGAAACTAAATGTAAGGAGTGAGGAGGACCATGTGAGGGACAACCATAGCCCCAGGAGATTAGGGCAGTGGATTGCCCTCAGTATCCTGTAGGACAGCCATCCCCTGAACATTATCGTGGGCACGCTGCCGCAGAGACCTCAGGTCCGTTGGTGACCTCAACTTACACCAACCACCAAGTTCAAGTAGACCTTTAGCAACCGTGCCTCCAAGACCGCTGCCCCAACCTTCGGGACCACCCCTACACGCCTTCACCAGCCTGTTGCCAGATGCAAGAATAGCTCCCCCAAAGATTAGCCTGCTTCAAAAAAACTGCGAGGTAAAGCGTGAACATCTTGCCATCCAGGCAAGCTTGATGATTGCAACTTTGCCGAGGTAAGTGCTGAACTCTCTTGATAGCTCCATGGTAAACAATGGCAAGCTCCTTCGCAGTTGCTTTCCGGAAGTTGACACAAGTAGTCGTGCCATACAGGCCAGTTGCACGGGTCTTCAGTTGCTAAAATTTGCTTTCTTCAGACGCAAAACTGAAAGTGTGAAGCACAGTGTTGGCTGCCCTACAGAATTCGCTGCAGACCTTTCTTAAGTGGCCATCGTCCAAAGGTCGGCAGCAAGCTACACTCCAAGATAGCGAAAGCTAGTCACCCACGACAGTGTGTGGTTAATCATTAGCAGGGGAGCCGTGAAATCATCACCCCCGCCAAACACCATTCCAACCGATTTATTGGCATTGAAGGTCAGTCCCTTGTCATGAGTCAAGTACACCAGCCTATCCAGAAGAAACTGAAGTGCCCATCTGCTTGGGGCCAGCAAGGCGATGTCGTCAGCGAAGGCGACAATGTTTACAGCAACACCATTTACCCAGCATCCAGTGGACAATTTAGAAATACTGGCAATAGCTCCATCGAGGACCAGACAGAAGAGGAAAGAAGATAGGGGACTTCCTTGTCGCACTCCACACGTAGCCGTAAAGGAGTCAGAAAGGTGTCCCTCCAGGCTTACCTGAATGGCTTGCCTTTTATAACAATTTGCGATAAAGTCGGTAATATAAGAAGGAAGCCCTTTCTGACGAACAGCTTGGAACACAGAGCTATGTGCCACCTTATTGAAGGCCTTAGTCTTAGTCACATCCACAAAGCAGGCATACACCTAAGAAGCTGTTCTACGGCATCTCCGAATGGTCTCTTTCACTGCATACACAGCCATCGAGGTGGAGTGCTTCCTTTCAAGCCCACCCAACCTGTAAATCTACTTGGTTGTCTGTAACTGTGCTTCGAATACCACAGGTGGGAATATCAAAGTTCTATATATGAAACCATTACCAAAACCCAAAATATTAACATGAATGTGCTACACTTTCAAAATGGTAGTACAATTAAACGGTACCATTGTAGTATGGTCTACATTCACGTTACGATCTACTCCATGTCATTAACATACGGTAATCTAACCTAAATGTTCTGGTGAATTTATTTAATGGTAAATCGCATACTGTAGTAGTAACGTGACGGTAAAACGCATACTATAGTAGTAACGTGACGGTAGAACGTATACTACAGTAGTACTAACTTACCTGCTACTTTGATTAATTCACACATCGGCACCACAGCAAAACAGTTAAGCACGCATCATTAAAGAGTGGTAAACAGCGTCAATTGAAGTTGGGACGACTGATTACACGGATTAGTCTCATCTAGCAGCCACTTGTTTAGTCGTATCGCTCAAATACGTGTAGGGTTTTGGTACTGGACAATTACATATGTCGCTGAAGCACCTGCTCGACCATTTCCTAACGACAGGCTAGCAATACGGGCGTTTCTTTATCATAGAGAGATTTAGTGAAACATGAGTATGGACATGGTGTAAAGCAGTGGCATTGGAATGGGATTGGTTTTGGGAATTTTCAAGGGGCCCCAGACTTGGTTAGATAAAAGTAAAATCACAAGCTAAAAGGGTAAACGAAGCAAACATTCTGCATTGTGAAAATACAAGACACACTAGAGGAAGAATTCAACTGCCCCGACTGGGATCTCCGCATACTAAATCCGGTAGCACACTGGTTAGAGTGCCTGGCCTAGTATGCGGGAAATCCTGGGTTTAAGTCCCACTCGGGACAAAAATTGAGGTGCAACTGGATCCATGGGGTAACAGGATCTGGACAATACTTTGGTATAAAAAAAAACACGAGAACGTAAAATCTCACGAATAAGTATCTCTAATTTTCTAACACTGGGAAAAAATAGTTTTAGTATTTTTGGGGGGACGGGGGGGGGGGTTAGGAGGCTCTGCCACTTTCTTTTCCCAATGTACCCCCAAAGTCAAAGCTACTCTACAGGTGCAAACTGAACATCAATATTAGCATTGGTTTAGGTCAAAATACCATTTATGTACATTGATTTTAACTACACCATACTCTTGTTTTGTTAAATCACTTCCCAGGAAAAGAAACGCGCGGGATGCTAACAGCACGGAACATGTGTGCTGTTAATTACTGCAAATTCATAACAAAAAGTCGTAACAAATCACAATAATAATCATGGACGAACCGGAAATGAAATAAAACAAGTCATAAATTTGTGAGCTGAGTTAAGACAGGGTTGACGTAGACTGGAGTTAAGTGCGGAGCGACTTGAAACGGGTTATTAATACCTATTGAAAAAAAAAAAAAACACTCGACTTTTGGGGCCAGTAAACTTGGGGCCCTAGGCGCGCGCTTAGTGCTCCTATGCCTAAAGACGCCACTGAGCGTTTTCCAAGAATGATTGGTAGTGCTAAGGATTAATGATAGTGGCTAAAAGATTTATTCTACCACAGTATCAGAAAATGTTCAGCAACAGTTAAATTAAAGATAAAACCCAATTTTTCTTTTTCATTCTTGATGCTAGAGCGGAGAATGACTTACCTGCTGTCGAAACAATGTGAGCTTGTCTTCAATTGGGTCGCCAGTCATCATTCTTTTTTCTACCAGCTGGTTGATTTCTGTATTCAACTGTTGCACCTGATCATTCAAGTTCTTGAGACTGGCGGCCCCATGAGACAAAGACGTATCACGTGACACTTTCTGCAGGTCGGCAATATTCACCTTGCGAATTGCAAGTTCCTTAGGAATTTTTTGTTTCACAATATACGAATTCACCTGTACTTCTTCTTCTAAACGTTGGAGCAAACCTGTGCAACATCAAAAATTCATTGTTGTAATTATTAGGCCTATCACTGAACCAAACTTTTTGTAGCAGTCTAGCAGTACAAAATATATATTTTTTCATTTGTACAGCATAAACTGAAACTTAAAATTCCTGATGAACCGACCGCCAACTTCCAATGACACTTAAAAAAAAGTGATAAGCATTAATAACTGGGAAAGTGTGCGTAGAGATGATAAGCATCTTATAATCTTCCGAAAGCAAGCTTCGTATCCGCGTAGCTTCATTCGGGCATTTGAAAACTTTGTTTGTTCTTCAGTAACGATGTACCAATCAGTTTTCAAAATTTTTACTATTAATTTTCATTATTACGAACAGTCTCAAACGAACAATACCACAGGTATCCAGCAAATTTTCAACAGCTATGATATTAATTTCTTTCTGTCCATTTCAGGCACTTATAACGTGTTTTGTTTCTTTGGTTCACATCACTACTAGCACTTATTGAATTGAAATTTTCGAGTTCAACAACAAAAATTCCAATTTAACAGCAAGTGCTAGTAGTGATGTGAATCGAAGAAACAAAACATGTTAAAAGTGCCTGAGGAAGACAGTAGGAAATTAATTTCATAGCTGTTAAAAATTTGCTGTTTATCTCTTGTATTCTTTTGAGACTGTGTAATAATGAAAATTAATTGTGAAAGTGTATCAGTATGAAGTCAAGCAGTCAAAAATGACCGACCTTACCAAACCAACCAGTAATGCCGATAATGTCAACTCATCTTGAAAACCAATAGTCTTACACAAGGAGAGCTTTAATAATTATCAATAAGCTTAAAATAAATACAGGAAATGTAATTACCTTCTGGTGTAGCTCCCAACCCAGCTTGCTTCAGCTCCTTCAACTGTTGATTTAATTTCTCGATTTTTAGCTCAGCATGATTCACCTGGAATACAAATGTTTTAGGGTTGGTTTATCAACAGAATGCACAGAAAAAAGTAAACTGCCCACACACAAGCCAGACTACTTACAGCACTACGCTGTTCTTGCTTCTGATTCATGAGATTTATTTCGTTTTCCCTTTCCAAACGAAGATTACGTGCCATGGCTAACATATTTTCTTTATTTGAAGTGGTGTCTACCTAAAAGTGGAGAAAAATTGGAAGTCATAGTCAGTAATTATATAACCTACCATACGGCAGACACTACAGGCAAACAAACAATGTTGGGGTTCGTTGAAGTGAGAATGGAAGTTCGGAGAGACTTTGTTGCAGTTGAACGGTTTATTGCTGAGCTTGAAAATTTTTTTGTCACCTGCCAGGTTCTCAGTCATCATGCGAGTCTCTGTCCCTCGCTTTCCCTTGTGTCTTTTCCGGAGGGCACTCGCTCCACTGAGAGAGAGTCCAGTGGAGAAGTAAGGAGGCATTTTTACAACAACGGTTTTGTTTCTGACATTTAGTTAGGAGCTATAGACGAACTACTGCGAAAGCATTTGCCAAGAATGTTTTCATTAATCAAGAACGAAAGTTAGAGGTTCGAAGGCGATCAGATACCGCCCTAGTTCTAACCATAAATGTTGCAACCACCATGTTGCAAACTTTTTTTGGAGCAGCATTTTAATTTTCTTTAATTTTAATATTCTTCCAGAAAAATTTCAATTCTTTGCTACAAAATTCTCTGCCATTACTTTTGGTAAGATCATCTATGAAGCTTAGGTAATCTCATTCACCTTGTAGAGTTGGAACTGGCATAGGACCGCATACGTCGGTGTGTACAAGTCCTAGCTTAGTCTTTATCTTTTGCCACTGCTTTGCTTAAAAGGCTATCTCGTGCAACGTCTTATCTGACAGGTTTCATACTTGGTTGAAGGGCATCCTCTAAGCCTCTGACTAATTCTTGATACAGTATTTCTCTAACCAGCTGATACAGCCATGTGGCTTAGTCTCTCATGCCATAAAAATAAATCATTCTTCACTGAAAACTAAGGCTGCACCGAGCACATTTTTTCTTCCCGAGCCGAGCGCTCAAAAAATGCCTGGTTCGCCGAGCAGACCGAGCCGATCAGTGCTGCCGAGCAAAACCGAGCACCTTTATTAATAAGCACTCGCTTAATGTCAAGCAGGCCTGTAGTGTACTATTAGTTTCGCATATTGTAACTGATGATGTATTGACAAATCTGTTGTGGACCAAGCTGCAATAACAACCATTATTATAACAAAACAAGTAATTTAATTACGAGTTAAGGTACTATTGAAAGTTAATGAAAGTGTTAAAAATTAAAATTGACCTTGAATACAATTAAATGAGCCAACTTCAATGGGTAAAAAAATAAGTTTTTTTTTATTCTTTTGTTAAAAAAGTAGGAGTTTTATAAGAAAATCACACAAAATGTATAAGAGGTCTATGGGAATAACTGGCCTGATGCACTGGGTTATCGCGGATTTTTTTGTTGCCCTACAATACAATAAGGAAAATAAAAAAAAAAGAGTACACGTACACAGTTGGTACACCTTTATTTAGCCATGATTGGTCGCTCGGCTATACCCTTCAGCCGCCGCCGTCAGCCGCCGCGCCGCATTTTTCTGTGTCAGCCGAACAGCCGCCGTATATTTTGCGGCGGCCGCCTGGCGTAGCCGCCGGAAAAAAATGTGGCTAGAGCTGAAAATTTTGAAGTTTTAATGCACCAAAATGAAACAAAAGTCATGAAGTTAGTTGTAAAATGTTTCTAACGGTAAGCTGCTCTCGATTGCCTTATTTTTCTTATTTTTAAAAAATATATTCACTTGGCAGCAACTTAAGCGTGCCTATATTTATGTAGTCATAAGCATGCAAGGTTACTTTCGGTTTCGTTTTTAGGGTTCGCGTAATAATAGTCAGGACACATAGCTGTGGAAGCATTACTTAAGAAAAAAATAAGTGGTGATGCTGCTCTGATTTGTAATTTGAGGGTTCTTCGCAAATTTTTCCTTTTTTCATTTGTGATTCACCTAGAAATCCATTAGGCCTCTGTCCCCTTCCTTCCCCCTTCCATTTCGTTATTTTCTTATGTAGTTAGTTTCGTCGTCGATATCTTTGCTTCATTTCTATCAATTTAGCCGAAAATTAGCTGTCAGCCAGCCGAATGTATAGTTGGCCGGTGGTGGCCGTAAAATTTGTGGCTAGCCGCATTTTAGCCGAAATTTCTGTTAAGCCGGCTGAAATTGACAAAATAATGCGGCTGAGGGGTATACGCTCGGCTAATTCTCGTTCCATGTTCGTACCAAGCTGCAGTGCCACAGGGGGGGGGGGGGCCGGCATCGACGTTCTTCTCTTCAGATCCAAATTCTATATACCTATCGTAGCAAGGGAACACACCATAAACAGGGCAATATTTCAGTTTGGAACAGGCAAATATAGGAAATTTAGGAGCATTTCACAATTAATAGGAGCTTTATGTATTAATAGGAACTATAAAAAGATAGGAAATGTACAAAATGTAGGAGAATGGGAGCCCTGCACTAAGACACTGTGGTTTTTCTTGTTGAAGGTAAGTTTCTACACTTTTTCAGGTTTCAGAGATGAGTGTAATGGTGGACAATACTTCCAGTGGTGCTAAAAAGGCGTTCATAGTCCGCACTTGTTGGGAAAAATTTTAGAATTTTTTGGCTGACTCATTGCTGCTGTAGCTTTGGGATACACGTTATCAGTCTTGAACTGCCCGTGTTGAAAAGCAACCATGTACGTGTAACCCTAGAAGAAAAAAAGCTTTCTGATATAAGGCACTGCTGCCGTATCCTAGTGTAGTAAGAAAGCGAATGTCCGAATAGCATTAAAAAAGTAGTTAATCTGAACGACTTACGCAAATTTAGTTGAATTGAAGTTGAACTCCTGCATCCGTTCAACCACGCATCATCTGCATGCATAGAATGTAGAACAATGATCGCGTTCAAGGTCCATCGTACCCAGGATCGCGTGCCAAGATTACACGCGAACCGCACCGCTCAGCTCGGCATACTGGACGTAATTGCTCGGTATACCGAGCATTACCGATCTTGCTCTGCTCGGCTGCTTGGAATCGGTACAGCCTTACTTAAAACATAAATTAACACTTGATGAGGGCTCCTTTACCTTCGGATGTGCGAGTGGCATTATAGCAGTTGCATCAGAATACTTGAAGTGAAATGTCAACGGCTACATTTGTACAGTGACTATGGGAAAGCAGTGAAAGGGATGGTTTACCTAAGTCTCTGACTTCTTCACACGGTGAACATCAGAACAAACATTGTCTGTATTCATATAGTTACCATGGATACGAGAGCGTTTCCGTCGTAAGACATTTATTGCTGCCTTTAGTAAATTGTCTTAGCAGGATTAATGTTGTCGGCCATTACGTCATCACCAGAAGAGCACGTAAACAAGTTCAACAACTGTTCGTGTGCAATACCACTATTGCTATTGATCTCCCCGAAATCACAAACAAGGCAGTTTGTTGTGAGGGTTCAGGCTCTGAGGCTTCCATGAGAACTGATGCAGTGTAGGAGAGAATACTCAGCTTTTTCTCTGGACCAACAAGTCTTTATTACTTATTGAAAAATCCGTGATAAAAATTCTTTGGCTTAATAGGACTAGAACTACAAGACTGACCGCTGAAGACTCCAAACCTCACTCTTGTTGTCTGGTACACCCTGTCCATGTCTACTCAAGTTACGGTTAGAGCCAGAGCACATCAGTCCAGGAGTGAGGGATGGATAACCATCACAGCTGGCTGACTTAAGGATTACGTTTATTCGGTTCGAGGTTGGTTCGGCAGTCATAATAAACGTCATTGTTTATTGTTATCGGTGGCAAATCCCCAAGAGCAATCATTTAACCATTGGTTTCCTCATCATGCGGAGGCATTAATTGAAACAAATTTCTTCAGTCAATGTTAAAAGGGCTAATTACCGGAATACTTGGCAAGCTGATGAAATAGCCAGCGCCGATTTATAAGGGTGCAAAATGGGCAATTTTATCCCCAGGCTCCCCCCCAACCAAAGAGGTCTTCGTGGTCCCTTTATAGAAATATAGGATAATTTAGTTAAAAATTTTGATGAACCTCACTACGAGAGGCAGATAAGGCCTTTAACAACGGTCATCTTAAATTCACTTCAAATACCAATGGTACGGACATCTTAAAGTCACATTCACACTCAAGTCTCGTTCACCCTAATATCTAGCAAATTTTCGATAGTCTGTTTGGCGGAGGCATCAAACATCAGCCAACTATCTTCTTTAGGCAAAAGTTCACATCAGCAGTCCTCTCGTCAAGATTATGTTTGCTTCATTTTGAATTTGGCGGTTTGTTGTGGCCGCCTGTATTGGCAAGGCTGTCACTCCACTTCTCTTTCAGCACACAAGAGAATTCTCCATGGAGCAGAAACGGCACACCAGGGTTGGACACTCCGTGGATGATATCCAGGGACTGTCCAACCCTGGTGTGCAGTTTCTGCTACATGAAGAATTCTCTTGTGTGCTGAAAGAGAAGTGGAGTGATGGCCCTGGCAATACGGGAGCCCAAGACAAACCGCTATATTCAAAATGACACGCACGTAAGCGTGACAAGAGGACGGCTGCCTGAAGAAGATAATCAGCTCATGGTTAATACCTCCAACAAATAGACTAAATTGAAAATTCACTACATATTGTGGTGTGCGAAAATATGTTTGTAACACCCCCCCCCCCTCTTTTCCCATCTACCTTTGTAACACCAGTGAAGTGTAACACTAAGCAAGCCACCCCCACCTGAAAACATGTTAACATTTTCTTAACCCCCACCCCAAAACACCAATTGCACATTTTTCTTTAATTAATTAGTTATTATAAGCTGTACTTAATATCTAGGGGCGTAATGAGCAGTGATTTTGAGCAGTACTAAACAGAAGTCGGAAAAATAGTTTAGAAGAAAAATTCAGCGAAAAATTATTTATAACAGATGGTAATACATTTGCTCATCCCCCCTTCAAGGTGTAACATAATTTGTGAACACTCCCTTAGGGCAGGACGGTGAACTTTTGGACAGCAGTCGAAACTGTGACGAACGTAGTACGATTGTTTCTATGACTTAAATAAACTGCTTTGCGACAATTTACTTACAAATTGTATTACTCAGCTTGAAAAGTTTAAACTGCATGCATGATGGTGAAGGGCTTCATTAGTCATTACCACAGAGGCCAAGGTGGTGACGAAGTCGTGAACACATTAAAAATGCAATTTTAGTTCTTAATGACGGCCTGCTACCAAATCACATAGAAACCATGAGGAGAATATTTTTTTCCACGAAGGTGGTGGTGTGGATTGTAACACTTGGAAGTTACATTTTTTTTTTTGGCATTGCTATTAGCACTCTATAAATTCTTACTACGAGCTTGCTTACTTTTCTTTTTAGTCTTTCAATACGTTTTGTAAGTTGCTCCTTTTCTTCTTCCATGTTCGAGATATCTTTCTGAATTTCACTTGTAGAGAAGCCACTATTCTGCAGCACTGTACTGTCTCTGTGGACATCCTTGAAATTTTCTATTAGCTCCTCATACTGAAAAAGAAAGATTAAATATTAATCTGCTGATAATCACAGGTTAAGTGACTTTACACAAATATGAAGAAAAGATGTAAGCAGTTCCGGAAAAACTATGCTAGATCTAAAATTTGAAAGTTAAGGTAACTATTACGCACAATTTCAGAACACAAATACCATACCTGTATTCTGCAAATTTTCAACAGACTGGACACATGTCTGGCTTCATCAGGCACTACGATTGCTAAAATTTTTTCTTACATCGGAATCACTTTTTGAACTTAGCCTATGCTAGATCTGTTAAAGTAACAAATAAATAAAAAGGGGGGCTGGGATGCTTTTGCTATGCCTTGACAACAGAGAGAAATCAACACTAAAAGCTCAGAAGGATAAGAGGTATCGTGACAATACTCCGAACATCATTTATATATTCATGCTACAAAAAATAAACAAAACAAAATCTATTTCTTTACATTAATTATAAATACAGCAATACCTCTTTGTTCCTCATTTTTGGCTTCAGCAAACGCTATGCGCCACCCCATTTGAAAAACGGGATCAAAATTCATCATAGTAAACAAGTTGGGAATTTTGCTATTTCGTAAAATCGCAGAAAGAAAGGGTCCTTAGTCTTGCTAGGATTCTGTTCCAATGATATAGGAGTGCATAACATTCACAATGATGCTTCCCTGCTCCACACTGTTGATCACCAAAAAAAATGGCCATACACACGCAGAAAAAGGTAATAATGGAGCACAGTAAACAATCGTGTGCTAGAGGTTGATACTTTTAGAACCGACATAAACAACAATAACGATCAGCTTGCTCTGGGTGAATTTGAGGGTGGCAATTTAGAGGTTTTACGAAACGTCATAAGATTCAACACACACAAAGTTTTCTGTGCTCTATTATTGCCACGTATTTGGAGCAGAAAAATAAAGCGAAAGTTATGAATTGTGGCTGATGTTATTGCTAAACGCATTTTGAAATTGCAAAGAAAATAAATATCAAAATTGGTAATCCTACTTAAGGCTCAGCTGCTTATAGCCACACTCTTCCTGGCTAAAAAAATACTTAGCATTACTATTCCAGAATGTCCATACCTGTTGATACAATTCAGCAAAGTCGGCATCTCCCATAATTTCCGGTGGAACGTCAATTTTTACAAGGAATTTTGCCAAATAACTTCTCTTCTTTAAATCAGGAATTCTTTCTAACAGCCATTGCAACAAGGGATAAACCACTTGTTTTGTACCTTGCACTAAACCTTGCCGAAAATTGTTCCTGAAGCAACAAATTGTAATATACACTTACATGTAAACAAAAATTTAACACTTTTAGGTTGCAAAAATTATGTAAACACTAATTTAATCATTAGTCTTTAAACCTTAAAAAGATGTCAAAGTGCTAAAATTATTTATTTAGGCCAAGCAGTCAAAACATGCGACACTTTTTAGGTGATGCTGCAGTGCGAGAGAACAATCTTCCATGCAATGAACTTCAATATCGAAAAGGTTCACACACAAATCACGTTTCGTAGTAAAAGCAGTCCTTACTTAAATTTTCACGGAAAATCATTCCTTTTCTTCAGAAGCACAAAAATCAGAGAGAGAGAGAGAGAATGCACTCCATGATGAGCAGTAAACGAATTCGAAAACCGATCCAGTTCATAGTGAAACCTCTGTCTTTATGCATCATCTGGAGGTGGTTGTGCCCTATTTAGGTTCCAGCGCTCCTCCAGTTTGGTCATCAGGTCCAGGCGAACGAAGCCTTCTACCCAAGTCAAATGAACAGGAAGGTTCATAGTGGCACTCGGTGCCGAGAGAATCTTTTCACAGCAAGGGACTTAAGAGCATGGAGGTGAGCACTCTGTGCAGTGTTTGAGTGGAGTAGAACAAAAACTTTTTCCCAAGTGATGTCATGACGCCTTTTGGAATGGAGTTGAGCAATGCCCTTCAATTTCTCTCCACGCCGAGTGGGCCCATATGATACTAACCTCCAGCTGTCGTTTGGATCCTCTGATGTAAACTGCATTACAATCAAGGCAAGGTACCTTGCAACTACTACTAACAGCAGTCGGCAGCAAATTGGGTTGTAGCGCATTCTCAAAGTACACAGTGGAAATGGATGGAGCGGGTGCGGTGAATGTGATTGTGGATGTGATGGTAGGAGGCGGGTATGGGTTGCAAAGGGGGATTTCTGTTCTGGGTGGGATACTTGTGAGACGGTCTGGGTGGGTCAATCGGACCATATCGGGGAAGGGTGGGGGGGGGGGGGGGTGAAGGGGCACAGTAGGTTGAAGGTGGGGAGGGAAAGCAGGGGCTGGATTTTCGGGACACAAGGCTTGCACTTGGAACGAAGCAGTTTCTTGAGATTGGGCGGATAACGGTGTCGACACCCAAGAATCGCTTGAGAATCGATCGAACAGATTGAGAATCGATTGAACAGTCACTAACCCCAGGAAAGTAGGTGACAAGCTCTCTCGGTTGAGAGGCAATCGCTCCTGATTTCATTTGCGGAAGCTTGGATCTCGTTCTGCTCCAGGCGTTTTTAACCATGGTGTTAAAAAGTCTCGCACGAAAACCCCTTTCCAGAAAAGTGGTCTTAGCCTTCAGGTGGTGTTCCTCTGCAGTAACAGTGGAAGAGGATTGTTCAATGGTTCGGGTAAGTTCATTGAGAAGCAGCGCCTTATGGAGGGGCCTGAGGTGTGCAAAGTTGAAAGGGAGTCCTTTTCCAGTGTGGGGGGTTCTGGAAGGGTGAGAAGCAGAGTTTAGCATTTTTGAGCGAAAACATGGCATGAACGAATGGGAGATGGCATTGGCTGTCTACTTCTCTGGTGAACTTGATGGCAGTATTCCATTGATTGAGCTTCTCCGGAATGTTATCGCTCTCGCCACGTTTCGGTGTTGCGAATACAACATCAATGTATCATTTCCAGGTGGCAAGGGCGTCAATTTTTCTAAAGTTGTGGAGGGTACATAGTAGTAGCGCCAACCAACTCCAGTGTTGTGGGGGGGAAAGGGGAAGAAAATGAAAATTTACTGTTAAAATATGTGCGACTTTAGCAGAAGCCCGGCGAATCCACTAGGGGGTCAGGGGGAGCCCTGTAAGCTCCCCCAGAGGGGTCGGGGGCGGAGCCCCGGAAGCTGAAGCATGTTACTTTATTTGAGAACCTATTTTCGGATTTCCGAGGCACGTTTGTAACCCATTGTTTAGCAAATTTCGGATGCTTTTCGTAAAAATTCTTTAGCATGAAAGGTCGTAAAAACCTAATTGTAACGACTGTTTTTTCCGTTATTCCGGGGGTTTTTTTTATACATTTTATTTACAAATTAAATTCCCTGAGAACTGAAAAAGAGAAAAAGAGCTACTAGCAAATCGAACCGGCAACTTAGTCTTCAATTTTGATTCTTTGCTCGGTTTTTATGGAGTTAATTGGTATAGACTTCAACTGACGAAAACTTGGAAGGAAAGCTTAACAAGTTTTGTTCTGTACAAATTTATCTGGCGTTTCAGCTATAACCATAGCAAGAACAAACTAACCACCAGGCGACTTCAGTTGGCGTTTCGTTGACAATCAAACAAAGTAATTTAAAATCGGACACTCCTTTACCTTTCGTTTAGCTCTGTGCTCTTCCTGTTTTGACTAGTTTCGCACTAAATTACATTTTCACTACATCGGCGGAAGTGGAAAAAAGCCTCACAAGCACTACATACCGAGTAGGGTTACGCAAACACAGTCGGAAAGTATTTCGAATTAATAGACAGTAAATAAAGTTTAGATTTATAAAGCGACTAATAATGAAATTTGTATGCTTCAGTTGTTTGTGTGATGCTGATTTATTTTACCATAAAATTGTGTTACTTTAAAATAAAATTTTTATAGAATTACAAATACCTGTTTTGCTACAGCGGAGTGATATGCTTACATCTTCCATTTACCGTTAATCCGTCATCTTTGTGACTTAGCCTTGCAACTTAAATTCTTAACTTCATTACTCCTCTGTATTAGGAACTGATAACTCATATTTGATGACCTGATTCATGCAATTGGGGGAAAACGAAAGTACATTTTCTTGTTTCAAACTCAATGTGGTAAGCGTGATAAATATGTACTCATTTACAGCTTTGCAGCCTATTTCGTGGGGGGGGGGGGGGACACCCCCCACTTTTTAAACGGGGGGGGGGGGGTCGGTCCCCCCGATCGACGCCTATGCCAGGTGGTCAAATCTGGGAACTGTGCAAGAATCCACTTATCAAGGAGCAGGAGACCTATTTCTGGTAATAAAGACGACACCAAATAGCCCATGGAGGTTCCTGGATTCTGTAGGAACGTTTGTTCTCCGAAAGTGACATGGTTACTTGACAGAACTGGTTTAAGCAGTTCATGATCAAGTTCACCATCTTTCTTGTCGATCTCTAACTTAGCAGCCCACTTACCAAACATAGTGAGGATAAGTGTATGAGGGATGCTTGGAAAGAGTGCTACTTGTTCTAAGGAGATTAGGTGGTGTTCATCGGACAGTTTACAGTCTTCCCAGGGTGCAGTATTTTTCAGCGAATGCTGACCCCAGATGTACTTTTTCAGTTATCTATTTGAGAAAACATTTTATGGGCCTGATGGCAGATCTCTTTGCCAAGGTGATAAGGCGGAGTGAGTTACCTATTTTGTGCAACTTGATCGGAATAACAAATTCTTCACTCGGTGAGAGTTCCTTGACCTGTTCCTTGGGCAAAAGCTTCTTGCGTCTCGTAGATCTGAGAGTTATCGATCGTAGTCAGCTTTGTCCAAAACTACTGTGTCGTTGATTTTGTCTGTGAAACACACGACAACATTCGGATCATCTCTTAGTTGTTTTAACTCTCTACAGTTGTTCAGTGGAGAGATTACGTCTACATCGATTGGAGTGTTAAGAGACTCTGCTGATAACTGAGAGCTAATTGATATTAAAAGAAGTCCTAGACGAGGAGTTCAACACAGATGGAGTCTTCTTGGACGGTGGGGAGGGAGGAGGGTAGAGAGTTGAGGGTCCTCAGCCACAGAATTCAAGCATCATTCACTATCTGCTTCGGCATGCTGAAGAATCACACTAGCATAATTGTCCGGAAAAGTCTCACTCGAATAATTGAATTCTGTCACATTCGCTCTGGTGCTCGTTGCAGTCACTCGAAATTGGGCTGGAGTAGGTGCAGCGAGGGGGGTGAGGGGAGCGCACATACACTGAATGTGTGGCCACAGATTGCGAGTGGGAAGGGTGGTGTATGGCCGAAAAGCCTGGGCCCTAGCTTCACTGTCACCACCAAGTTGGTGGAGACTTCCAGCAGGGGTAGAGAGGGAGGGGGAAGAGGGAAGAGAGGCACCTAGGGCTGGAGTATGGCTGGGTGGAATCTGTCCGATTTGCCAAGGCACCAGCTTCACTGTCTTCAAAAGGGTGGGACTGAACACGAAATCGACTTACAACATCGCATAAGGCAACGTCATACAGTCGTGAAAATCATCCGTTTATCTTTTAATCGTAGTATGTAATTCGAAGACTTATATAATAAAAGCATGCAATGGCAACTAGCCACTTCTCCAGAAAAGGCAACCCTAACACGTCAAAGATTCAATACTAACATGTTATCCGGAGGCTTGTATTTCAGGACCCGCAACAAGCCCAGCATTCGAATGGCTGTTTGGTCCGGCTCCTCTTCACGAATATCAAACTTGTGCTAAAATTGCAAAATTTGTTAGGCTACAATACACCACCATTACCTTGCCAGTTACTCCTAAAAAGCTTGTCGGCCAATGGCTAGCCTATAAATGAAAGTTTGCCTCCAACTTACCTTAGGATCAATCTCTGCAAAAACATCGTTTAACACTTGGATCAGCTGTTGATCGCTCAGTGAATCAAAACTGATGAGATTGAAGTTTTTGTTGAACGGCTCCTTATTGAGCTCTTGTACGATGAAACGCAATTGTTCACTCATTGTAAAAGTTTGTTCAAGTTTCACTTACTGAAAAACAAACAAAATACATGAATTTAAACCAGCCTTTTTGCAGAGGTGTATTGAGTGGGCAATCATTTAGAAAAATTAAGACATTATAGTCTCCACAAACAGCGGCAGATATAGGATTTACTGAAGAGGGGTGCTGTTCTGTAACACTTGAATACCAGTTAAGAAGTCTGAAGAAGCAGTGTAAGCTTCCCAAGATGGATCTTAGGCAGAACCTATGGAGCTTTTATACTTTTTTTTAATCTCTTTAGTTCTACGTAAAAAAACAAAAGAGCTGTGGAAAACAAGCAGCAGGTAAAAAGCCGCAACAAAAAAGTTAAAGTTACATTTCTTTAGGCGATTGTTACCCAAACCAACAGACTTCAGTCGGAGCCAAAGGCAGCTTAGGAACCAGTCAATATGTATATATCACGAGGGATTTTTTTTTTTTACACGATACCAAAGAATGCAGTACCCCCAAACTTGCTGATGGGGGTAATGCAGTACCCCCTCCCCCACATGCACCAAAACGTTTTCGGCCCCCACCACCCCCATGAACTGTGCATCAACAAAACATGAATATTGAGGCATGGCAAATGTTAGACCTTGACATTTAAAATTATTTCATAATGCACAATATTTTCAACTTAGATTTAGTTGCTGAGCTAAACAGTTCCCAGAATAAATAATAAGCATGGGCTGGTTTCGGTAACTGGTAGGGATCAGCCGATATGACTTTTTACCGATACAATACGATACCGATGAAGGGTAAACCGATCCGGTACGATACCGATAATAATAATAATAATAATAATAATAATAATAATAATAATAAATCACGACTAAAAGTTTAATTTCATACAATAAATGCAACTTCGGTTTCTGGTTTTCCAACTGTTGAGATTATTAAAAATGTTCTGCACAGCAATAACAGCATTTTTACTCTTATTCCTATACTTATGGCTTCATTACATTCATCTTCTCAGTTAGATTTTGGTTGGTTATTGTAAAACTTGGACTGTTGGAACTGTCATGTGCTAAATTTTTATTACAAACTGAGAAAATCGCTTTGCTTTTCTCTCTTGTTTATTGCTTTTGTCGCCCATGGTGTTGGGAAGACAGTTGCGTTTCTTGGCATAACAAATATCTCTATCGGAAGCTTTATAGTGGTCCGATACTGATATGGCAAAAATACAGATAAATACAGATTATACCGATACCGATATCAATATCGGACTATCCCTAGTAACTGGTTTCGGTAACCGACACCGATTAGGATATTTGTGTCGATTTTTGTACGGTTTTCAAAATATCAAAAATTGATTTACTGTTGTTTTGAATTTTTAAATAATTTTAATTTTCTATACATAAGTAAAAGCACAACTGCTACAATAATTTATTCAGTATTTCTTTAAAAAAAATTTTGCACTACACTTTTCAAGTTCTGGCGTTTGAGACGTTACATGCATGCCATCAGGGGGTCGCAACTGCACTAGAAACAATGCATTCTAAATCATCGCTCTCTGTACTTCGTCCGGCACCTTATAACACCAACACGGCGCCTACGAACATCGTGCTCTCGTCTGAATTAGATTTGCGAGAGGCCAATCCCATAATCTATTTCTTTATTTATTTTATTTACAAAATTATTGTAACGCCCTAAAAATAGAAAACTAGTCATTTTAAAAACAGAAGAAACATGGTACCATCCAACTTCCTGTTCTTGTCTGCAAGAGACTCCAATAGAAGCCAGTGCCACAATCCATCACTCCTCCTACTGTCAGCAAATCCAACATGGCCGCTACGCAACAAGTGTTTGGATCGTTATTAACCAAATGCTGCTGCTACTCTCAAAACACTGAACACATACTAAACGACAGCATACCATTCTGGGTGTCCTAGAAACCAGCTGCAGGCGGTCCTGTATACTGAGATGGTGTGTATTAGGACACGCTCTGCCACTTTGCAAGTGGATGAGAAGCATTTTGCGGTGGCGAAGAGGAGATACTTATTAGGTCGGAGGTATACCCTTCAGCCGCATTATTTTGTAATTTTCAGCCAGCTTAACAGAAATTTCGGCTAAATTACGGCTAGCCATAAATTTTGTGGCCACCACCGGCTAACTATAAATTCGTCTGGCTGATGGCTAATTTTCGGCTAAATCGATCGAAATGAAGCAAGGATGTCAACGACGAAACTTGTTGCACAAGAAAAAGACGAAATGGAAAAGGTGGGGCATAGACTTAAATGCATTTCTATATGAATCACAAATGAAAAAAAAAATTCGCTAAGAACCCTGAAATTAAAAAGCAGAGCCACATCACAATATAACTTATTTTATTTTTAGTAACCTTTCCACCTATTATTACTCGAACCTTGAAAACGACACTGAAAGTAACCATGCATGCTAATGACCACACAAATACACGTCGCGCACAAGTTGCTGGCATGAGAATATGGTTTAAAAGCTATAAAAAATAAGGCAGTCGAGAGCAGGTTACTGTTAGAGACAAGTTACAATTAACTTCGTGACTGTTTTGTTTTATTCTGGAGCAATAAAACTTCAAAATGTGCGGCTCTAGCCGTATATTTTTCGGCGGCTGTTCGGCTGACTCAGAAAAATGGTTTGGATCATAGCTCATGCTATTGTTGACCGATTTACATGCTGTTTTCTGCATTCACCATGAGTTAACTGCCCGCACATATCTCAAATTGTGACCAATGCTCTATTCCTAAAAGAACCGGAAGTAGAAAATTTATTTAAGGGGGGCAGGGTCGTGGAGCACCCCTTAATGGTCTTAATATGTGGCCCCCTCCGTGGTGACCAAAGATCGATGGTTGTTTGGTGGCTAAACCGAATCATGCGGCTGTAAACTCTACTCGGTCGATACTTTTGACTCAACCCTGTATATCGCACCCGAAAAGCAGCGAAGCTAGCGCAATAATTAACAACAAAGTCTATGAGCGCTTCGCATTCAATGTACCCAGATTCCAACATACAAATTCGGTGTACCATCTGGATAACCGCCAAAGGTAAGTAAAGATTCACTTTGTATTGTTCTTCGCAATAAGAAAGGAGCCACCTCGATGTCTACGTACAGTCTCTAACCCCAACCGCAATATTGAAGAGCTGACTTGCCGAAATGCGCAGTTACATGCCATAATTTTTCGTATTAGCGCACACCTTTACGCCGACGTCATCCACAGATTGTGTACTATCAGACGACGGTTTTTCGCTGAGAGATTTCGTTAGAGATAAGCATAGTTCAAACGTCGAATGTATATTCTGTAGAGCATAATACCTTTTGAGCTTCCACACTGCAACTCACCCACCCGCATACTTGAATTTCGTCTGATCAGAACTGAAGAAATGTGTCTGGTTTTTGAGATGTCGCTGAACCGATTTGCCTTCACCCGTTTTTTGGGTACAACCATATTAATTCGATGTGTGACACGTCGAATTAAAAAATAGAAGAGAGCCTCCCATTCATTTTTATTTCATGTTCAATGACATTCTTAAGAATTTACTTGGAATGAATTTGCATTAAAATCAAATACTCCGTGGCAATATCTGTTGTCTGCCCCAAATAACTCCTAAGAATGGCCGATTGAGCCATTACTCCTTCGAGCAAAAATAATGTTAGAGCTGCTCAGCCTATTACTACTGGGATATCCTGTGAAGGTAGCCAATCAAGCAGTAGCTAAGGCGAGGAAGAGGAGTCCACAAGCCTGCCAACATTAAGTGGACAGCCCGACTGAACGCATTACCTACATCCAAGATAAAAGCAAAAGCGTTGAAAGGAACCCACGCCGAAAAAGGCATTAAGTGGTCCTGCCTCAATCTCAAAAAAAACTTGCCCTTGGCAAAATAAGCCAAAATATACGTTCGAGAAATCCAATACATCCCGTTCAACTTCCTGACCTACCTCGCGTTCGACCTTCCATGCTGAAACACTGGTACCACAGACGGTGTAAGAAAAGAGTCAGCCAAAGAGTCTGATTCCCACTTCATCTGTGCCTCCAACTCCATTTGAACTTGTAAACGAATAAGTTTCAATGAGGGAACGACCAGCTCTTCCTCAGACTTGTGGGAAGGTCTACAAAGTCACGTGCTTAAACTAAGAAAGGCGTTATCAAGAATGTAGCTGAACACCAACAAGCATTTGTCAAATCCAACAAAAAGAACGGCATTGCACTGCACAAACACAACACCAAGCACAACATTAACTGGGCAGGATGCAAAGTCCTCGTCATTCAAACATCAAGAACAAGTCGCATCTGAGATCCCTGAAAAGTGAAAGCTTAGTTATAGACCACCTAAAGGTAAAAAAAACGTTCCCGTAACGAATTTACATGATCCCGCCTTCGTGTAAATAGCCCAGTGCTCATGGATTAATGGAATATGACCTCGGACCTGTTTTATTTTATTGGTTTTCGGAACCCAAGGTAATGATTAATAGGGGCAGACGAGAGCATTTGTATTGCCATGCTAGAGGCGAAAATCTAGGCAAGATGAACTACTGCGAAAGCATTTGCTAAGACCTACACTTATAAGCCCTGATCCCGAAGTCCTGTGTCCCGCATACCAACAATAACTAACCAACAATCACTTTAAATATGCGATGCACGACGCTAATCATTGCTACGTTGCAAAGTGGCTGGAAACAATAGGACCCCTGTAAACAATGAAACCCAATTTCAATTTATTTAATAAGAGCCTTGGCTACGTACCGTACGCTCTGATACTAATCGCAAAAATCGCCCAAGTATCGCCCATGTTCAACAATCACTTTAAATCTGCGGTACACCAATATGATCTAAGAATTATTTCTGTATTTTTGCGTAGTGAATACTTACGCGAGTTTCACTAATCCTTTAAATTTAATCCTCCAGCGGTTTATGCCAGCAGTTTTGCATCGTTTAAACAATTATATTTGGCTGGCCAATAAACGCTGACCAAGTGAGCGAACATGTCTGTGTATTTTTAAGCGTTTCCCAGCCGAGCTATGCCAGCTCCTGCCGCTTTATACACAGAATTTCCACTATACACAGACGGGTTCACTCACTCAATCAATCAGTGTTTATTAGCCACCAAAAAAATAATGTTTCAAAGATGCATAAACTGCTGGCATAAACCACTGGAAGATTAATATTAAAAGATTAGTAAAACTCAGTTAAATATTCAAAACTCGCAAAAATACACAGACGGGATACACGCCTTCAATGTAGCCAGCGAAAAATAATTGTTCAAACGATACTTGAGCGTGCTAATCGAGTCAGCGAAGCAAACGAAAATCAACGTTTATTAGCCAGTGCGCGCAAAAATGCACAGATGGGATACATGCCTACAGCAACAAACACACGAGTCAGCAAACCATTCTCAGGTTACAAACGGTGCATCAAACACCACCCGTGGGCTCGAGATCATACAGGGCTCGAAATGAGCGGTATCGCATCGCAGTTTGCACCATAATTTTAGACATCAGCGATACATAATTGAAATTTGCGTAGCAATTTTGCGACGCAACATCACGGCAAAAAAACTTCATAACTATGTTTAAAAATCCTTAAATTGCAGTAGTCCTAGCCCTTTTATAATAAAACAATCATGTGTTCCGTAAAATTCTTACAGAAGTTCGGCTATTTTTATACCATGTGTAAGAATGAAATTGAACGATACACAATCGTAACATAAAGCATCAG
>JAHWFP010212284.1:15546-36620 GCA_023313725.1 Lithobius niger | reverse complement strand
CATCTGTGAGAAAGCTGAGGAGATGAAGAATGTTTTGAATGTTACAGATTGTGGTGAAAAGGGGGATGGTCTAATGAGGGCTCTCTTTGTGTGGGAATTGCAGAGAATATTGAAGGTGATGTGAGGTGGAGAGACGATGGGTTAGGATGAGATTATTGGGAAATTTAAAAGGGTTGGGTGGAAAGAGGCAAAAGAGGCATTCACGGGAACTGAATAGAGTCTAGGAGGGTGGGGAGACTGCTGAGGGAAGACAGAAGGTGAGAATCAGGTTGATTCACAAGGGGGAAGGTTTAAAACAGGGGTCCTTGGGAACTAACAGTCAATCGCAATCACGAGTGGGGTGTATCAGCTTTTCAGGAGGCTTATGACAGACTGGCTGAGGGAGGAGTTGGGGAGATAGATGCCTCAAAGGCAATGTTTGTATGGTTGCATAGGTGATTATGGCGACCAGGAGAAAAGGGAGGAGAGTGTAGGTCGTTTTTCTTCCTTCTTGTCCTATAACCACTGCAAACTGAGATCTCGATGTGTTGACCTTAGAGGAATCATTCCCAAAACCGATTGGGCTAGAAACTCCATGCCTTGCATGAAGCAAACAGTTTTATCTCAGTCGGTTTGCTCACAATGAACGCTTACTTGTAAGCATTTTAGTTCTAATATCTGTGGACGGGAACTGATTTCACAATGGGATGCTCGTAAAATACTCCCAGGAATACAATCTTCAAGCTGCAGTCTTCAAGCTGCCACCTTTTCAAATGGATTTATAATAATAATAATACTTTATTTCAACTACAATTTACATTGGATGTTGCTCGAACCTGGACTTCCAGCTTGTGTGAGAACAATGATACATCTTATTCACCTTAATAGTCATTAATTATGCTAAACAACATTTCACCTCGTTGCTTTAATTTTTCATGTTTTTATTTGTTATTTGAAATTTAAACAATAATTATAGTATGATGTTATTTAGTATTTAAAATGTTTTATATTCTTCTAATTTGATTAGTTTGTGTGTAAAGTTTTGAACTTATTATACGAATTAAGTATATTGTTTAGCCCACAATTCTTTTAATTCGCTTATATTTTGGATTTAAGATATTTTTCGGAATTTTATTAAAAATGTATGGTATATACCATTTTTTGTTTCTTTTCCCATATGTATTGTTCCATTTTGGTAAGATAAAGCTTGGTTTTAAGTTCCTTGTTTTATCTTTACAATTACTATTTTTATGTTTATTTACGGAGTAGGTTTTTGTCGCAATTAAGTAGTCACTTAATTCTGAAATTTAATTTTTTTTTTATATAATAATAATAATAATAATAACCTTTATTTCAGACCACTTGGGTCTATATAAACCTACAAAAAGACACTACTTTACACATTAAAGAAAATTGAAAAACTTAAGTCTTCCACTCGAGTAGACTCCACAACAGCGAGAGAGTTTCTTGAACAGACGGGAGGCCTTACAATTCGGTTGTGAGATGTGTACAGTCTGCTCAGGACAGCGAAGGTCCTTTGTTTGCGAATTTCGCCGAAGCTGCCTACTCCTAGGGTAGCAAAGAGCATGCACTACCCCAACTTGGCAGGCGAAGCATAAATCTGAGGCCATTATCAGTTCATTTGTCGTTAACTTTGTATTTTTTCCTAATACTATCTTAATTAATTTGTTTTTTTTTTGTTTTTTGTAGTCTTTCAATTAAATAATCTGATGCAAATCCATATAATTCAATTCCATATCTTATTATACTTTCTATGTCTTTCTTTGTCTGGTTTTATATACTTTTGATAACATACATTTATTTATATTTTTCAGAATTAGTATATTTGTCAATTGGTATATTTTTGGTAGAATCTGTTTTAATTTTGCTATTATATTTAATATTTTGCTCTTAAAATTCCAATGAGTCTATTTCGATTCATATATATCTTTTTTTCTAGTTTTATGCATTCACTAAAACATTTTATGTCCCTGGTATTTGTTTCTAAATTCATACAATTTCCATGGTGTTTTATAATCCATTTTTTAATATTTTTATTTACTTTCGGTACTGAGATGTCCATTTGTATTGTGTTTTCCTTACTTATGAACAGGTCATTCATAATAAACCAATCATTTGGGTTGTTAAAACAAACTTAATAATGGTAAGTCGATAAAGCCTTGTGACTGTACTTCACATAGAGTATCAAAATTTTTTTATGCATTTCTTTTGGAAGGTATGTCCCTTTAGGTTTCTTTTGAGATTATACATAGCCTCGTGGCTTCAGGACAACTAGGAGGCGATTGAGATTAAGTAGGTGGAATGTATGGATGGAGCTTCATTGTTTGCCTATGTGCCTCCATGGTATTCATAGTTTTTCTCAGTGAACTTGAGAGGAGGCTGCTGGATATGGGGTTGGGGTTTAGATGGGGGGTTTAGATGGGGTTTAGATGGGGGTTTAGATGGGGGAAGATGGAGACTTCCACGGAACACCAGCGTTGTCCTTTACGGGTGATGTCGGGGTGATGGATGAAGAGAGAGAAGGGTTACAGGAATCCTGTGAAGCTGTCCTGAGTGGGGAGTGGATATGAGGATGGAGTTTAATGGAGATAAGTCGGGATTTCGTAGTGGAATGTTGGTCTATGGTGGGAAGACGAGGATGCAGCTCCAGAGGTTTCAGAATGAACTGGGGAGGTGAACGCTGGGGGTAAAAGGTTTAGTGTGAATAAAGTGGTTGGGGAAAATGAGGTGTTCAGGTCTTGAAGTAAGGAAGGCAGCGGCGAAGCTGGAGTTTGATAGGATTGTGAGGGAACTGCTATAGGATTGGTTTGCGGTCACAAGAAGGTGTAGGACTAGGTGGGTCAAACGCACCTGGAGATTGGCCGCAAAGTTCATCTGGTGCCCCATATGGAGTGATAAGGATTTGGAAAGAGGGAAGAGGGGGAAAAAAGAAATTTAGGAGGTTAAGACTACGCTCTAGAGGAGGAGTATGGAGGGGAAATCGATGACAAGGTATATTGGGAAGAAAGAGGGAGTGTGATGGGAGAGGTGTTATGTGGAGGGGGTGAGCGAGAAGGCATACTCTTGTTTAGGTCTCTGATGGGGGTGCTGGAGGCTAGTGAACTGTTTTGAGGGCTGGGAGTGAAGGCGAAGACCCAACTTGTGGGAGAGGGAGGAGTCTTTGGAGCATGTTCTGGTGGATTGCTGGGGGCTGGAGCACTTCAGAGGGAGGGAAGAATGTTGAGGGAAGAGGATGCTATCATATGGTTCTGGAGTAAAAAAAATGGGGGTGGTGAGTCATTAGGAAAGAGGGTTCTGGGGATGGGGATGTCTGACAGTGATGTGTGGTCGGCTTTGCAGTTTCGTCCAGCACCCTGTTACAAAACGAATAGCCAGTAGCATCATCATGATCTAGGCAAGCACAAACCAAGAGTGTAGTCCATTTAAAAGAACACGGTTGCAATGCTGGATAGAAAAATGTCCTAGTGAGACGTAAAAGAATTTCACTGCTGCACTTAGCCTACCACACAAAATTAAGGAAAAGCTTTACGTAACGCCAAGTGTGGTAATATGGCTTATGGAGCTTTCAAGTATTACCAAAATCAAAAGCAACTGTTTATTTGCTTTTGATATTACATCATCAATTGCTCAATCCCCCACCTCTTTTTTTCATATTTCCTCCCTTAAAAATTTTGTTTTACTGGGGTGCCTATGTTATTAACTGGCCAACCTCCCTGCCCCCTCATCACTAGTTGTCACCAGTAGGCAAACCTCCCTCCCCTCTTGAATGACGTAACAGTTGAATGGTCCCTGTCTTACCCTTGATAGCGCTGATAAATAAATAATTAATAAATGTAGTGGCATTGTTGTTATTTAGCGATAGCTATTCAGTCGTTTATTTTTGTCAGGCAGGAAATAAGTGATGTCAGTTAATATTAACTTTTGATATTAGCCACGGCTGTAGCAAGCAATTAGCTGCTGCTGCTGATGATGATAATGGTTCTCCCTTTTGCAACAGGGTGCAGCCGAAACCACCCATCCCACCAACTCAAAAACTACAAAAACCCGGCTCCCCTCTCAACCACTTCCCTTACGGCTCCACCAACTCAATAGCAGCCCCTTTCCCTCCTTGACTCCCGCCCCCTCTTCCCTTCAGCCCAGAAACCACCTGATGGCCTCCTCCCCCTACTCCCATTTCTCCCTTTCCCTAAGGTTCTCCAGCCCCCTGCAACCAACCAGAAAATGCTCCAATGTTTTTCCTCTCCCTTTCCGCAGATGCCACAAGTGACATCTTCATCCTTTCCACCGGCTTGCCACTCCATCACCCGAGTGTCCAAAGCCCCAACTCTCGCCCTAAACAGCAGCACATTCCCCCTCATACCAGCGCTCCCACCAACTCTCCGTTGACGATTTTCCTCTCATATCCTTCTTCGATCCTTTCCAATTCGACATCCTTAATACCTACCTCCAACCCCCGCCTGCCCTCTCCTAACCACCTTCACAAACTTTGCTGTCAGTCTCCTCGTTCTATCCACCAACCTGGTATAACACCTCCACGTGACAAACTCATACACCCATCCTCACTATCGTCTCCTCATCAATCCCATGCATCTTCCTATCAAACCCTATCTTCGCTGCCACGTCCCTGGCTTCAAAGGACTACCACCCCATTTCCCCCTTCACAACCTCTCCTGCCGCGAATTTGTAAGCCCCAATATTCACCTTCCCAACTCCTCCTGAAGCCTCTCAAGCTGCTTCCACTCATCCCCATCATACACCAACCCCCTTCTTCCCACAGTCATCACCCCCGGCATTGCTACCCCATTCCAGAGAATCCTTGCAATATCATACTGATTGTAACCCCACATTGCCACCTTCTTAATCATTCCTTTAATCCTTCCCGGTTTTCCTCTCACCTTCTTCCTCATCAACTCTAGATAGTCCGGTTAACAGAGGGTCTCACCGCCAGATAATCATAATCTTTCACCCTTTTGATCCACTTTCCCCTCAACTGGAGCCTCTCCTCCTCCCCTTCCTCCCACACATCTTCCAAGTCCCCAAAAACCATTTATCCCGATTTCTGCCCACTAAATTCAACCTTCATCTCCAGTCCCCACACCGCACACTCTCTGAGCAGCCTTTCAAGTCCCTCCCGCACTCCATCCAACAACCCAATGTCATCGGCAAACGTCACAACCGGCGTACACAAACTCTTCTTGTGCCCACTACCCTACCTAAAACCATTCTCCGTGTCCACCAAGCACTTTCCAGCCCCCCTAAGGTAAACCAAGAAGAGCAGAGGTGACAAACAACACTCCTGTATCAGTCCTTTTCTACACTCAGCCCACTCTGACTGCACACCTCCCCAAGATGCACCATACTTCCCTCCCTCATAAATCCTCCGAATCAACTCCTATATCCAGCAGTTCCCCCCACAGAAGATGCCACCTCACCTCATCGTAAGCACAGGCAATGTCCAAAACCACCACCCATAAACTCCTCCCCCCCCCCCTCTCTGACCACCTCTATGGCCTGAGTCACCACAAAGACATTGTATTCCAGCCTCCTTCCCTTCCTGAAACCCTTCTTCACGTCCTCAAGGTCTCCCCTCCCTTCTAGCCAATCTCGCAGCTTGCTTGTAACCACCGTCAAGAACACTTTGTAAACTGCACTAGCAACAAGCCTAAAATTTTCAATCTTCCTCCTATCCCTCGAAAACAAAATGCACCTTCACCTTCTTCTAGCTTTCCGGCTTAAATCCCACCTCCAAAATCACATTCATTTCATAAATCAACCATCTTTTACCCTTTTCGCAGGCAAAGGACCTTCGCTTTCCTGAGCAGACTGTACACCTCTCACAACCTAATTGTGAGGGCAGTTGTAGACTCAGGCCTCCTGTATGTTCAAGAAACTCTCTTCCTGTTGTGGGGTCTTCTCGAGTAGACGACTTAGGTTTTTCCGATTTTTATGTGTAATGTAGTGTCTTTTTGTAAGTCTATATGGACCCAGGTGGTCTGAAATAAGGATTGTTATTATTATTATTATATTATTATCCCCATCCTTTTTACCAGCTCCCCCAAATTCCCATCCTCACCAGCAGCCTTCTCTTTCCGCACACACACAAATATTCCTCAGCAGACCTCCTTCTCTCCTCCATCCCTTCCTAAGCTCCCCTTGTCCTCACTTCTCCGATCAGCGCTCTAACTGCCTCAGTCACTACATCCCTCAAATTACCCTCTCCTCCTTCCAATCTACCCTGCCCCCCCCCCATCCACTCCCCACTAAGGCACCCTTCGCCCCTCTCCCTGATCTTTTCCTTAACAAACCTCCAGAAGTTCGCACCAGATTCCCTAACCCTTTCACCACTTCTCTAGCCAACTTCTGGTTAAACTCCCCAATATCCCATGACACCAGTACCCCCGCCTCCTTCTTCCTCCACCGATCTTCACTTTCCTCCTCCCTCCCCTTCCCTGCCTAATTCCTTAAATTTCTGCAGGCTTCTTTGCTTCTACGGACTGCTTCCTTCGCCTCCTTGTCCCATCACTTTCCCCCTCCCCTCTTACCCTACTCCCTAAATCCAGGGCTCATTTCCAGGGGCCGCTGATAAAGGGCTTGACTTCCGTCGTTGACTTCCCACAGGAGCGAGGATGTTCTTGACGACCATTCCTGGATGACGAATTTAATTTTATTTATATTTTTGTATATTTTTTATATCGTTTGATAATGCTTCATTTATTACATGTAACTTGTCACAACCTGAATGGGGCATTATTCAGAACTTGCCAAAATTTACAAAAATAGCAGCTACAACAACCGGCAGGTTGCAAATTAGGATATGTTCATGTCCACATTTTATTTATAGATCAGTAGTGCAACAGTGCCTTCTTGGACCTGCGAGCATCAAAACTATAGTTTATTTGTTTTACTTTGAAATACGTATTTGTTATAGTTTCAGTCCATGATTTTTTTTAAAGTTTATTTGGCTACTGCCAAGTAACTTTAATCCGAAACTGAATGGAACGCTCGGAAACGGCTGATTGTTATTTTCTACCGCTGAAAAAGATGAAGGTAACATGGCCGCTGACGATGTGAGCAAAATACAGAAAAGCAGTAAGCTAGTGACTGTTTTGATGGCGGTATCGCACACATGTAAGACCCGCAAACGGTACAGAAGTGACGTAAACAATCGATTGTTACGTATCGTTGGGTAATACCACACATCCAAAACAAACGGACTCAAATATTCGTCACTTAGTGCTTCGATTACGAGCCTAGACTGCAAAGATACTGGGTGGGTTTACAGTTTACATGTCTGCTAGTGCTACAATAGAACCCAATGAACAGCAGATGCTTTGGTTATGATGCAAAATAAGCTGTGGTGTTACGGTTTATATGTAAAAATTCAACAAGAAACGGAGTATGAATCTGGCTAAAAGTATGAAGCTCGTAGTGGGCGGCCTCCTACTATTTAATTTAAGTGAAGTGCTTTTATATGTGAACCATGTGAAGTATCTACTGTGCTTAGAATAGCACGTGTTCAGTATAAATACGAGGCGTGCTCTTACAAAATGGTTGATAATGTCGCGGCAAAATGCGTTGCAGAAGACATATTTGGCGAAAGCTCTTGTGAAGTTGAGCTTTGTGAGAAGATCGTCACCGAACCGGAAGCCGCTGTTGAAAGTATGACACAAATTCAGATGATACCTAAATATGTGGTAGTGGCCCATGAAGCCAACGAACTGAACAATTTGCATTCAGAATTTTCTGTGGCTGAGGCTGTGCCAGAAACGATAGTTGCTGAAACTCGGAATTTGCTCGAAGGTGTGGATGCAGAAACTAAGACTGCTCCCGATAAGTTACGTCTTGAAGCGGAGAACAAGGCCGAAGTGTCTGTTGCTGCAGTTCAGCATGAGCCCGAAGCGTCGGCGGTGAGTAAAACTTGTAGTAACGCTGAAGTGGTTGAAATTGACATTGATCCTGAAGTGTCTGCAACTATAATGAACAGTTCCCTTGATGGGGTTCGTACTGAGGCAGAGATTGCCCTCAATCTTAAAAACTTGTCCGAAGAGATAGTTGTTGGAACAAGTAATTCTGTGGCTGGCGAAGCAAGCCAAATAATAGTTACCGTAGTTAAGAATGTGTCCGAAGTGTTTACTGCCGAACCTATCAATACTGAAACCGAGAACGTGTCCGAAATTTTTACTATTGAAACTGAAGTTCCTGACACTCCTCAAGTTGGTACAGCCGTTATGCCACAAATGTTTACTGTGGAAACTCGTAGCTCTGAAGTTGGTTCAAATACTTACAATGAACTTTCAGTTGAGTCTTCAGAAAATGTCAGTTCCTTAGATGAAATTTGTGTTGAAGTCAAAACTGCATCAGAACAATTTCATGCCAATGCACCAAAAACTGCAGCCTTAACTGATCATTCGACACAAAATGTTAGTGTTACCGCCCCTGCGCCTAAGGATTTCCAGGAAATACAGACTGTCCAGTACGATAATGTAAATACGACGAACAATCCTCAAGTTGCCGTTGTAACTGTGCCAAATGTTCCCAACGACTTTTTAAAGCTAATATCGAACACAGTTCATAGGCCTAATGCTTTTGCTGAAGTTGAGATGATTCCTAGAATTGTCGACGTAAGAACCGTGAACTCTTCCGAGCTTTCTGAAAACATTACAAATCTGCCCGAAGTTGATCTTGGTAAACATGCAACTTCACCCAAAACGACTTGTTCCAGTAGTTCAACATTACACAAAGATATTTCTACAGAACATTTAAGTGTACCCGAAACAGTTGTACAAATTGGAAACTCTTGTGAAATTGCTAGAGAAGCTACAAATACCCCAATTCCTGCATTAGCTGGTGTTGCGTTACAACGTGGTGGTGATGAAAGTTATATTAATTCAGCGAGAATGGATTTAACGAACATTTTCAGTGACACCCTCCAAAAACTTAACAAAACATCGGGAGTTTCCGTTGAGAAAAGTACATTAAAACCACCTAAGACTGTTTCTTCGTTCCAAGACTCCGATGAAGATGATGTCACCATCACTGACGAGGTGTGCGCCGACGCATCTCATCTCTGCAGTACTTGTGGACAAATTTTTGCTACGCCCGAAAGATTGGCTACGCACGTGAATTCTCAGGAGTGTGCTGCAGATGTTGAAATTTTGGATGAGCAGAATGAACCTCCTAAATCCAATCGCAAGTACCGCTGCGACGATTGCGGACGCTTGTTTACCTTTCTTTGGGGTTTTGACCAACACATAGGCGCACATCTTCGTAAACTTCCTACGTTCCGGAATATGAAGACGGCACAGCTAAGTAGTTTGCATCTCGGCTTCGAAAATAATGCTCAGAATGCTGTCGAGACGCTTGTTAGAAAAGAGCTGTTGCTGTTGTCGTCAAAGGGCGAGTTGATGTGTAAGAAATGTGGACTATGTTGTGATTCGCTCGAAGAAATGACCACTCACGCCAAACGTCACTTTCCTGAGCTAAATGGAAACACGCAACCCTTGGCTTCAGCGTTAACTCTAGCTGAGCGTAACGAAGGCACCAAAAGCAGACGTCGGAAACCCCCATTAACTTGGATCGCTCGTTTCCCAGCGCAAGAAGGAAGTGGATCAAATTCGACATACACTGCTGCGTGCACATACTGTCATAAACATATTGGCACCGTTAAAAATCTCCTAAATCATGTACCTCAATGCAGTTCACTGCATCAAGCAAAAAAGACTTTGCTGCAGCCATATAACCTTCAGTCGAAAGCACCTAGTCAATCAACACTACCGATGCAAAATCTTCCTGTGAGTTCTCCTGTGCCCCGGATTGTCAAACCTTTCTCTTGCGAGTGTCGTCAGCAGTTCGAGCAAATTTGGATGTTGCAGCAACATCTGCAAACCCACTTAGACAAAGGCGAAATGACATCAGTTCACGCTGCCGTCATCATGCGCAAAAATCAACCCGTGCCCACGGCAAATTTGGCCAGTAGTGACTATAATTCTCGGACAAAATTGGGAATCAAATGTTCAGCTTGTGGAGACAATTTCAACTCGGTTGGCTCGCTGAAGAGGCACAAAGAGACAGTACATTGCCTTACACGTCTCACCTGGTCCGAATGCTGCTCTCCAAACTTAACGATAGGTGGCTATTTTCAATGCGATCAGTGCCCTGCTCTTGTCAGTGGAAGCGATGAATTTCGCTTACACGTGGCAAGTCACGCCGAGAAAAAACTAAATGTATTTTTGCGTTGCAAACTGCAATTGGCGAAAGCCCTCAACAGCCAGTCAAACTCTTCGTCATTTCCCACTTCCGGCCAACCCCAGGTTGCGGTTTCTCCTACTTTGCCCATAGATTCTGTGACATCCCAGAACTGTCACTATTGTGGGGCCTCATTTGATTCACGGACACTGTGCATGTTTCACATGAAGAGGTTTTGCCAGAAAAACCCCCATATACCTTCTGACTTGCTAATCACAGGGTCAACTGCTACAGCCAGTAGCAACCAGTACAGTAACAGTAATGTCGAAGGGGACAGTTTGCAGAGACTGTTGGATGGTGCTAGTGGGGATTTGCATTCCGAAAATGAAACTTTTCCGTGCAAGTATTGTGATGTTGTCTGTACGTCACTGTTATCCTACAGCCATCATTTCGAGCAACACGTGAAAGTGAATAAGGTATCCGTCTCACAAACAAGCAGCAACTATGTATGCCTTGTTTGTAAGCGTCGCCACAATTCGCAGGCGGAATATGTCGCTCATATGATGACCCACGAACAAAGCTCTGCTAATTCAATTTGTCCTGGCTGTTACCGGGCTTTTCATCCTGCTTACCCCTTGGTTCACCACCGGCAGAGCGGACTCAAGTTTTGTACAAAATGTGCTGCAGCTTTTGACAAAGGTCAAGTTGCGACAACTGGGACAATGCGCGTTTTGAACAAGAATGTCCCCATTTTGCCCCCGCGTGTGTCTCATCAACAGCCAATACCATCTAGACCTGTGAATCGGACTCCCGTACTGCAGTCAATGTTGTCATCTCCTCAGCACGCCGCGAGCACAAATTCCGCTCAAGGTAAACTTCCGAGTGTGATGTACAGGCATAGTGATGGCACCTATTGGATTAACAAGAACGATCGGCCTGGATATGAAAAGGTTCTGAACAAATTAGGGATTAAGATTAACAATCGTCCCATACTCAACCAACCTGCAAGCGCTGCACCCGTCGTCGACTTGTGCGAAGACAGCAACGACAGCGTCCCTGCTGAAAAAGCGTTGGCTGCTACTGCAGATGACGACTTTATGCCAACTGACTTCTTGAGCATTGAAATGCCAACCGAAGATACTGGCGAGCAGTTACTCGTGGAAGATTGGCCGAGTGGTGATGGCGAACAAGTTTCTGTAGAGCACGACTACGCTGGGCACAAGCCCATCCATTCACAACTGCCATTTGTCGTGTATGGTGAGCTGCCTACTCCCAATACATCAATAAATTTATTTAACACTTCTTCTCAAACACACACTTCATACCTTCCTCGATTACTGCAAAATTCTTCTGCTGTCCGACCCATTGGGACAATGTCACAGCAGTTCAATGGACAGTTAACTTCGCAGCAGAAATTGCTGATGCTGGCAACCAAAAATCGGCGAAGTCACTATTCGACTGCTTGGGTCCTTAATCGTAGTATGTGGAATGAAGAAACAATTCTGAGAGATCACCCTGTCAGACCGAGACCAAAACGGCCTATGCCGACTTCTGGCACCTCAAATCTTCCCATCAAATGTGCCAAGTTAGTCGTCTCGCCAAAGAAGGAGTATGGTTTGCGGAAGTGTTCAGTGGTGTTGACTCGTTTAGATCCAAAGAATTTACCAACAGTTGGTCCATCCACAAGCAGGCAGAATGCCGTACCAACGACAAATAAACCATACATTTGTGGTGTCAAAGTTAAAATGTCACCTCCAAAGATAGCTTGTATGTCTCCATCACCAAAACTGAGCAGTCTGCCTTGTAGATCTACTACAGTAACAACTGTCGCCAACAGAGTCCCGAAGCTGCAAACACCTAAATGTCCAATTCGGGATCGTTCCTATTTCAACAGCTTGTTATACAGCGATAGTGATGACAGTAGCAGTTGTAGTAGTACGAACAGTAGTTCTTCCTATAGTAGTTCCGGTAGTTCTGCGTACGGCCGCCAGTCACCCGACTGTACAGTCGTGCTTGAGGTTGTTAATGGAGTTCTAGTACCAGCTTCCAGTAAGAAAACGACCTTTCCAGGTTACAATACTGCTATCTCTGGTTCCAAGAAACTCCACAATTCATTGAATGCAAATTTTGATCGGAAAGTGGACTTGCCTAAGAAATCATTCGTCATTCATAACGGGAAAATGGTTTGCATAAAGCCATGTGTAGTAAAATTACAAAAGTTGGATGTTGAACGCATTTTAGGAAATAATCGTCTGACTAGTTCGAAGAGTAGAAATTTGCACCCAACACCTAAGAAGGCTCGTACTGCTGTTGACTCACAGAAAGTTTCTTCATATCCATCACCAAACTTAGGTAGTCGCAACAACTACTATGTGAATCACTTATCGTCCCACACAAGACCTAAGGCCAGTCTACACTCATTCGTAACTGCAACATCAAAGTGTGTTAATAGCCGAAAAGAAAACTCCAGTCGCACAAAACATCGGGAGTTGAGTCCTTTGTCCAACTTTACGAATCGTGCGTCTGCTTCTGTTTGTGCATATCCCGTTATCGACATTGATGACAGCTCCAATGATTCTGCTGTATGCTCCGTTACAAGTTGCACGTCATCTGAAGTCAGTTATGCTAGTGAACTTTCCGCTAGCTGTAGAGCTCCCGAGTTACCGGTCCCTTTGCGTCCGTGCAGTGTTGTGATACCAAAACTGAAAATTAACGAATGCCACCTTACGAGTTCAACGTTCTCGTGCTCCAATAATGCAGATCCTCGTAGCAATCCCCTTATCACAAATTGCAAAAATGTGGATCTTACGTTCGACTGTGAGCCAGCATCTAAAACGAGTGGTAGCGAGACAGAACAGGATAGCCCTATATGTAGTATGAATGGTGATGCATCACCAAATTCTGAATTTTGTGTAACTGCCATGGTCGTTGATGCCTCTAAAGCACAGCCAGATACCACTGGACATAGTGCTTCGCTTTTGCTACAATGCGAAGCATCAACATTGTCAGATATGCCAAATCCTAACTGTGAGTTGGTATCCACTTTCAAATCGCTGCCTTCTACGAATGAAGTTTCTGAATTGGAAAACAGCCAGGTTTTGGCGACAACGCCAACTAAGTCGACATTGCCAGCTGCGCTCACTAATTGCATGGTAATAGTTCAGAAACTTGATAAGGAAGATCTTGCTTCTGAAACAGACAAAATAGTTTAAGCCCTAGTCTGTACTTTTATTAGTTATTATTTGTTGATAAGTCCTGAGTCAATACGAACTGTGATGTGCACTTGCACCATTTAATTTCATTTGCATAAATAGATGTGAACTTTTTTGAGGCTACCATTTTTTTAGTTGAGTTTCGGAGCTAACTAGCCTACCGAGTCTCGGAAGACAGTAAAGATTAGGGAGAAGGGGCATACATTTTCACCCAACTGCGAACACATTTTCCTAAAGACGGGTAGTTTGTGGTTGATGTCAGATTACCTATTGCCTTGCGTGTGCTAATAGTGACAGGCCTACATCAAGAAATATTGTGATGGATGGGCCGTAGGGATGTACGATACTCGAAAAATTCGAGCCGAGTCGAGTATGAAACTTGTACTCGAACTCGGCTAGCTGCTCACGTCCATACTCGATAAACTCAAATCTGGCAATAACTGGCGATAACTTCGTCAATTTTTTACCGTTTTTGACATTCCAATATACCAAATCGATCATCTTGGTGAGAGCTTTTCAGTGGTGCAGATTAAAAGGCAATAACTGAAACCATTTTCAAGTTATATCCTTAAAACTGGAAAACCATGACCCACACAGTAAAATAAGCACCATCTTTGTTCTTATTATCATAACAAATTAAAGGGAAACTTGCAAACAAAATGTTTCCATCAAATACTCGACTTGGCTCGATACTCGTTTTTTTTTTCTGTTGCAAACTCGGCTCGGCTCGACTCGAATTATAATTTTTCTACTCGCACATCCCTAATGCCCAATAGGCCGTGATAACAAAGAATCTCAAAAGTCAAAAGTTCAGACTGCCGTAAATTTGTGCAGTAGTCTTACGTACAGAATGGGACCAAATTTGTTGCTAACATGTAAAACCATCTCTAGAGTTAGTTTGAGTCGAAATGTTGTGCCCTTCACCCCTTCCCCCATACTGCCATTAAATTGACCTAATCTAGGATTCCTATGCTGGAGTGCACGGTTGTTTACGTGCCTAATATTGAAATTTGTATTGATCTTTACTCCGTAATTATGGTATCGAGATTAATAGACATGCATAATACATTACTCAAAATGCGAGGTGCACCTTGTTGATACTGAATGCAAAAATTAAAATTGCTTACTATTAAACCCTTATTACGAGCTAAGCAATAGCCTAGGTACGTATGCCTTTTTTATTCTTTGTGGATTTCTCAAAGAAGAAACATTTTGAGTTTGCCTACAATACGTTTTTCTGTCATTGGAAGGTAAAATCGTTGGATGGTGAAACTGACTAAAGAATATTCCACGACTGGAATGCAGTCGGTTTGCACGCATGGCAGTGCAGCCGTCCACCACCAAGTTCCGACAATGCAAAAATGGTCTCCCCTTTCCCCCATGAAGTTATGCCACGAAGCAATTATATCTTGCCGGTCATTGGAACAGTGTTGATTTCGTTAAGATGTAGGAAGTCTGAATTGGTGTTTTAATTTACCATTTTGTTTCAACGCAGCAATCAGTTCTAAATACACTTTTCCTGCATTCCATTTGTGTAATATACCATAGTAGGTATGTACTATTCAAACAATTTGAACCGAATATGCAATTTGTGCTCTTAACTCAGCTCCTTGTCAGCACCCATACAGTTCAGCGTCATTATCATTGAAACCATGTTCTTTATAAGGATATTCCATGGGAGTTTTCAAACAGAATGTTATATCGGGTTTATCGTTTTAAACAACCAGTCTTGCATCCATTGTTGCTTGAAGAGCCTTAGAAACAGCATTGTTATAACAGGTTTATTGTTGTAAGAGGTTATAAGGAGTTTAACTGTACCTCATTGTAACAGTACCTCTTAGAATAATAAATCTTCCAGCAACAGTGCACGGAAAAGTGCTGATTTCTAAAGATAAATCTGACATAACATTCTACTTTTTCTATTTTTCAAGGACCCTTGGACATAGTTTTAAAGAGGTTTCACTGTACTCGAAACTTTAATTCTAGACATACTACGACTAAGTAAATTTTTACACCAATTTTGAAAATCAAATATGCCAAATTCATTCGTTCTGAGACAGCTTTCCAGTGACACAGATTAGTAGTGAGTAGCTCGGAACATTTTTTAATTGGGGCAAAGCATTTCTGTTGAATTGCGCAGTCAGCCAGTAGGTACACGACACGAGAGTTAAAAACAAATACACTAAAACGGCAACATTTTGGGAAGTATTTAAGGACATGTAATTTCTGCAATTTTGCGAAATTTCACAACGTTTTCTCTTATTGAGTTATAAAAACTACTCTTGAAGTGGTAGGTAAACAATCACTGATGCAAAAAAACCCATTTAATTTTCACAAAATGCCACAAATTTCCAAAAATGACACCAAATTTACCGCAAAATGGCTTTATTTTTCAAGTAAATGAAAAACAAGCCAGTGTAATTGACAACTAGTTACTGGAACGAAATTCCGGTAGCAGTTATTACTGATGCAATACTCGGGTGAATCCGCACCAAATAATGCTGTTGGCGCAAGGTTGCCGTAAGTGAGCAGTCAATTTCATCAGCCACATACATGGTGATTATTAGTGTTACAAAGTTGGGATGCAATTGTGCGTCCCATATTTTCATGCTCCATTGGAATTTTTATCGTAAATTTTGTCAATATACGAACCAAGGGGATGCCGTTATCGAATTCAGCCGCCATACCCTTCACTACAAAATTGTACAGAATCCCACAAAATTGCACATTCATCGCACCAAAACTCACCGCAAAAGAGAGCCTAGTACCATCGCGGAAGTTATATGTGCGTGGAAGTATTCTTCTTGTTATCAAGCAAAGAGTCGATGAGCAACTACTGTAAATGTCAATACGGTATGTATATAAAACATTTTTGTTGTAACTAGGACTGCGGAAGTCAAAACTTTCGATTCGATTTTATTACGTTGTCGAAATCGAATCGAATCCATCAAAATCAAAAAATTCAATTATCGTGGAGTAACAACATTCCCAACGATTAATGAGATACCCTTGAGGTGAATTATTTTCGATTTTGTGAAATATTTCAATAAATACACTGAATAAAGTTTAACATAAAAAATAGAATCAAGAAAACTTTAGTCAAAAATTTGTAATGACTTGGTTCTATGTGGGAACTATCTACAGTCCCGTGTTAACCATTGCTAAAATAACGTAGCCATTGCCCTAAAACATGCCTTAAAATTACAGCAATAAGATTTCGATTTATACTCCAGTGTATGTTCAACAAAACTTTGTGCTAATACCGAAATGTAGTTCTGCATAATACAGTAATTGAACACACAATTCAAAGTTTATTTGCAAGTATTGGGTTAACATTAGTTTACAGGAATGTTATTACTGAAACTTGTTAATTTTTTCAAAGGCTAGCCCTTATAGATACAAAGTGAAAAATAAAATAGTTTAAAATCGAAAAAGAAAAAAAATGAATTTCGGAATTGAATAATAATTGAAATAGATGTGAAAATTATAACCAAAATTGATCGAAATCGAATCGAACCCAAAATATTAAAACCGCGCACCCGTTGTAACCCGCATTGCAGAAACAAGGGACCTGTAAACAGAATTCAAATTTAAAGAACCCTGTCGGTGCAAAACGTAGTTTAATGTTTATCTTGTGCACCTGCAGGCTTACTACTACTCAGTAAAAACCTAAAAAGCTATCTTCTACAGGCAGACACCAACTGACTAAGGATGCACTTATTAACGTTATCGGTGTCCAGTACGTTGTATTGGTTTTGCCAATGTACTGTACAATTTGTTGAGCGCTGTTGCCACCGCTTGCTGGCCATCTTAAGCAGTCAGCTTTGCCACATTATTCGCTGTAGTGCTTACTTTTCCTCGTAGTCTCGTACCCTCTTCCTGTTTGGTACTCGGCTCAAATCTCGGGGTGCCTGCACTGGCGCAATCAGGTGACTGATTAGTTACACCTCACTCTGCCTTTAGATGGCTGTACGTGCAATTTTTTTGTTAGCAAAATGAGCACAAGTAGTTGCTGTGCTTTTAGTGTAGCCTAATTAAAACTCGACACGCATAATAAAATAAAAAGGTCACCTGAACATTATGTTTTTTAAAATTAAAGTCAATTCAAATAACGCTCATTTTCACGTCCAAGATGCTCACACTGTCTGGCACATTTTTGACAACTCCCTGTTGTCTTCCTTTGGCCTCCAAAGATTAGTTTAGTCTCTGATCACATCGTCTGCTGTTCGTTCTGGTCGAATGCAATGTTTTTCGTTTGCGTAATTGCTACGTCTGCCCCAATATGTACGAAACCTGTTTAGGGTTTCTGAAAACGAATGGAAACCGATTGAGATTTGGCAAAAAACCAAAACCCTAACTGAAAGTTGAAAACCGAAAACTAACCGATCCTATCGATAGTTTCTCTCTAACCCTTTAGGGATGGGTGCGCCCAAATGCGCCCGTTGTTGTTTCGTAAACAGCATTTCTACTGGTCAGAACAAAAACTTCCACCCAATTCCAATAAAACTGAAAACTGGGGTATGAAGGCCAGGTCATTAATGAAAAAATGACACGGGTTGAATTCCCTTCAAGTGGGTGAAAACCTACGATTTTTTTTCTACAAGTTAGTTAAATTTTAAAGCGCAAGTACAGTCCATAACCCCAAGTCACATGTAACGACCTGCAGTTAACAAGTAACTGAACGTGAAAAAATAAGTCCCAACTCGCACTGCAAGCTTTGTTAGGTCGCCCCAACCAAAGCAAGCAGCAACAGCACAACGGTCAGCGTTCTCGTCTCGAAACAAGTGGAAGCCGTTTCGAATCCCACGACTGAATCTACCACACTTAAAAAAAAAGTAGCCAAAATTAAATCCTGCTACTAAGGGCTAAACCCCTAAACTGTATTTCAGTTGTTTTTTTTCACAAGTGAAATCAAATTAGTAATTCAAAAGTCAGAAATTCCGTAAAGACGTACAGTATACGGATGGCATATGGTTTGAAAATGTCGTCACTGATCGTCAACCATCTATTGAAAGACATGGACACTCATGATTTTAGGTGTCGTAACTTTCTGGCTAATTACTCTTGATTAATGACTAGGCCTAGAATGTAACCGAAATGACAAATTTTTTTAATCAGTTAGTATTTGGTATTGTCCTCAATTGAGGCGGGGATTTGTTTAAAAGGGGTGCAAATAACCTACAAGTTGCATGCCCTTTCTTCCACATGCCAGGGGTAAAAATTAAGGCTGTACCGAACCGAACATGGCGTGTTCGGTTCGGTTCGGTGTTCGGCCTTTCAAACGCAAAATACCAAACTAAACATATTTTCACTTCTAATCGACGAATTTTGATGTTTGAATACACCATTTCGAAAGTTTTTTCACCAGCTTTCTGTTGGTCCAAACCACAAGTTCCTAGCTCTAACGGTTCAGAAGTTATAAGGGAAAATATAAAAGTAGTGAAGACTTTTGATATTTAAATTCAACATCAATGGACTTACAAGTCCATGTGAAAATACCTACATTTGTTAAGAAACTTGTGCTTTGGTGACTCTTCGTGAACTAAGTTCTTTTACATTTTAGTTTAAGATAGATTGGTTTGGTACATTTTTGTTCGGTTCGGAAGTGTTCGGTGTTCGGCTTATTTAAGGTCTGTTCGGTTTGGTTCGGTTCGGCTGAAAAATTCTCGTTCGGTACAGCCTTAGTAAAAATATTCGGGTTCTCACGGTCAATTTGCACTCCATACTTTCTAATTGCACGTCAGCTGCTTTGTTTGGAGTGCAAATTTTCACTCCTGCTAGGGATAATTGATGATAAATTGTTAGGATGCCGATTCAATTTTGTAGCTGTATTTAAAAAAAAAAAATGTTTGGTCGCAACATTTCGTAATACGTCGTCAAATCAGCTCTTCGATGTTCTTTAATTCACATGAGCATATTCTCACTGTCCAATGCGTGATTCAGCTCTCCAGTGTGCGTGTACCACTTATGAACTTCCAAAATCCTGCATGTAGAAACATCAATAGACTGGTGCAGCCAACGCTCGCGTCAAAACTTGGCAAAAAAATGGGCACTCCAGATGCAATGCGCAATTTAGACCAGTAGTGCTCACGCCTTGCGCAAATTTCAAAACAGCGATGGGGTGGCTTGTAGTTTTCTAGTGACCAACTGATTTCTGATTAAAGCAAACTCCGATAATTCGCTGAAAATTTAAGGAGAACGTTATTGTGCTTTCTACCGTGTTGTATAGTGTGCCTTTCTTTCTGTAATACGCTGAACCTTTGGATGTTCATCGGGGCACGTCGAGTTTTTGGTGATTCTGGATTGATATGGACTCAGAGCTTTAATGGGGGCCCAGTTTCCATTTTACCCCACAATGTACCAACTCGTCCACCCAAAGACGCAGTGTGTTCTTGATACGAAATGGAGAGCTTTCACCTGTAACACTCCCACTCGGCCTAATGGAGATCAGTGATCATGAGCGACAATTTTAAAATTGTCAACAACGACCCGAGATTCAAGCGATAGGCTACAAAAAGTCAAAACGTAAACTTCTTTAAGGTACCCGAAGAAAACAAACGCTTTTGCCACCTAGAATATTGTTTGTCGAAAAATTTGCCACATTGAACTGAATGTTTGTGCTCTGAACTTTGAATAATTAATTGCTTATTTTTCTGAAATGAATTTCAATTCTTGAATTGAAATCCTAAGCTCAGGTTTCCTGCCAACCTGGAAAGTCTGGCAGAGTCAGGGAATTGGAAAATAGTCAGGAAACACTAATTTTTTTTTAGTGCAAAGTCAGGAATTAACTTGAATTTTTTTTTCTTTTAGAATGTCGTCTTGCCTGTTTGATACTAGCCAGAACCAACCAGATTTTCGCAACACGAAAAACGTTTGTGTATCAGCAGGGAAATTGGTATATGGAGTTATGGGGTGAAGCGATGGTTGCCGAACATTAACACAGCTCAGAAAGAAATGTGATACTATTGACTAGAAACTAGTCATGGGGCAAATGTTATGGCAAAAGTTTAGTAGTCTTCTAAATTTTTTGTACGAAATAGTATTGGAAATATTCACGGAATGGGACATAAGTATTTTGGTAGGAACCCCATAGGTTGTATCCAAAGTTTAACCAAATGTAGTCAACATTATAGCTGCGAGTTCATTCGAAGTTTCAGTGATTTTGGAAAACTACCATATACAATCTGTTTGAGCTGGGAAAGCTGGATGTCTCTTACATTCTCTGGTTAAAAATTTATGAAAAATAACGTTTGGCGTGTAATTTTGCACACACGAGAGCTGTCTGGAGTACAAATTGCATTATAAAAATTCCATCCCCGATTTTGCTCGAGACCAGAAGGCGGCAATGTGTGTGATTTCTGAGAAAGCTCCGGCCCTAGCAAACTTAAATCCTATGTTTTTCATTTTAATGTTTTATCAGCCACATAAGTTTAGAGATAGTATGTAGTTACCTTTTTTTCTGCAACCCAGAGTTTGATGCTGTGGCATACTGTCACCAGAGTTATGCCTTTATTTCTATCCGTTGATCAAGTCAAGTCACAAGTTCTTGTTAAAGTTCCTGTGCGAATTCCCATGAAAATGTACATTTGGCATAATTATAAAATACCGTAAATCGTGCATTAAACGCCCATGGGCTTATGCAGTTAATTTGGCCAAAAAAAATGGGGGGGGGGGGGG
>JAHWFP010212284.1:0-12318 GCA_023313725.1 Lithobius niger | reverse complement strand
TTGTTACCTTTTGCGTTCTTATTTGAAATGCAAATAAAAGCTTTCTTTCCTGAGGTCAGAAATAACTTTTGATTTCTTTACTGAGGTCAGGGATAAGGGTTATAGTGACGGGGAATGGTTGTTGGACTTAGAAAATTTCGTTTCGAAAATGTACCGTTTTTTTTAAACACCCTGTATTTACGATTGTAGCTAAAGCCCACGCTTAGTCGAAAAGTAATAGATAGTTGATGCATCTTTTGATGTAGGCTACGATTTTTGTATCATTTTCGGATACCAAAAATTGTCTCTAAGTACCGTATTTCTCCAAATATAGACGATACTTTTTTCAAATTTATACTACCGTATTAAAACAGCAGCATCATTTTATACTCGCATGCAAACCCACAACTCGAGTCAAATTTGGTTGATTTTGCCGAATCTTTTTTCGAGAACAATCCAGTGGTGCTAATCTCAAGCTAGTTGCTCAGTTAGTTTTTGGATTATTTGGAAAAAACTAACTATATTTTGACTACAGTACCAGGTAAATTTACTAGTATACAAACAAATAAATGTAATACCAAGCCTTATGAAAACCTTGCTAAAGTCACCCGTCTTAAAATCGCAGCCATTTGTTTCTTTGGAATGTGCAAGCCCAAAAATACTACTCCTCTTATATTCGAGTCTTGTATTCAGAGAAATACGGTAAGAGGTTCTTCCAAAACGACCCACATGTGTACGAACCATACACACGCTTCCGAAGACAGTTCGGTATCTTCACAGAAACCTCAACAGAACATACCAAAAGTGACTGATGAGGGAAACGACGTCACTGTTCAATGCGACTGATGGCTCCATCCGGAGTCGGTCGATAATCCATCGATAAACTGTGCCTCGCGCATGCTCACAATTACGTAAAAATCAACCACCTTTGTGACCTGCTGCGATTAGAGCAATCCCACAATCCCTCAGTCACGTTCAAGGTGATGTCTCTTCCGTTACAGACATGTTTTGAACGAAAGGTGAAAAAAGTAAGTTTACGTATAGGAACGTCTGCTACGTAATAAATGTGTACAAGCAAGGATTAAAGTAGTTCGTTGGACTTTTAACTCTCTTTTTGCCTTTGTACTGCTGTATTATAGCTCTATCGAGTGTTCTGTGTTGTGGCAGTACCAAGCTGCGCAGCAGCGCACTGTGGTGTTTTAGAAGAAGCTGTCAGGCTTTGTTTTGGTTTCACGTTGATGTCCGATATGTTATGTCTTAGCTCAATAATTTTTTCTTACAGCTTTTCGGACGTGATTGTTCTTTGACCTTTGAGCAGATTCCACTTTCTTGGTCAGCTGTTGTGGTTTTGTGTTGTGTGGTAGATTGTATTCTTTTCTTCTTTATTCCATTTGTTGGTTTGGAGTGCAATTTTAACTTTTGTGAGCATGATGTCTGTGTTGGCTTCAATAGCAATTTCTTCTGTTATTGCTTTAGGCATTGCCTCTTTAATAAGCACTTGCATAGATTTGTTTGCCATTTCGTCAAGTTTAGTGTTTTGCTTGACTTGCTTTGTAGACTCCTGGTGATTGCTAGAGCAATTACAACTGTGGAGTATCGCTTTCTCCACACGATTTAAGTAGAAGCAGGGTCTCTAATTATGGCCAGTCGGAATTCTACCTCCATGAAAGGGATAGTAAAAATGAGCATTGCATTTTCATTTTACCAAATTTTAATGTCGGACACATGTTCTAAGCAGATAATTTTTTTTTTAACAAAACCCAACGTTAGGCCGGGAAAAAAAAATTGTTCGGTTCTCGGGCGCGGGCGGGTCCCCAAAAATCATGCGGGTCAAAGGCTTTTTATTTCATTCGTCTTACGTCGTTACCCGTGGAGTGAGGCACTAACGAAATATTTGTTCTTGCGAAAACTATTGGACACAATTATTTCAAACTTATTACACGCAGCATTAAAATGCACAGAAAAAAATCGGACAAATGGCTTTAATAGTGTCGGAGAACCGTTGTTTTTTTAATTACGGGCAGTAGCCAAATGAAAATGAAAACGAAAATCTCCGTGTTGACAAAACGCGTCCGAAAGTCAGCGTTAGGCTAAAAATCGTTGTTCGAACTTGTTCCCACCTGATAAGCAATAGTGTGAAGGTTTATACGCTCCATTTCCATTTTAGTTTTGCATCGTGGCTGCTGATTTAATTTTTTAATGCTGTGAAACATCATCTTTCTTGTAATTTGTAATGACGAACTAAAACACAAGTGCTCTCAAGCGCTCACGTGAAATCCGAAGCGATCGGCGGCATCCATGTTGAAATCGCGCATCAGCCAATGAGAGCACGCAAATCGGTCACGTGGTACCAACCAACCAATAACAGAACGCGATTTTAAAATGCTTTGGAAAATTAGCTTGAAATGGCCAGAAACGGCCTACTACAATTCGCCTGATTGGCTAATGCCAAACGGCCATCGAGAAAATAAGTTGAGAGGCCTAGATTAAAGGGAATTCCAGCTTTCCAACTAATACAAGATGGCAGCGCCCAGTCAAATGCTTCGACCGCTACCGCTGATCAAAAATGAACAATTTTCTGCTTTTTGACTTAGGAAAAAAGAATGAGTAACACATTTTTGCAGTTTTTAGTGAGTCTACACTCAACTAAAGTGCTTTTAATAAAATTGTAGATATTGGTAACAACGGTTTTTTTTTTACAGAAATCGATGCACAACATGTCAGGAATTTCAGCTTTTCGCATTTCGATATTTTGACGGAAAATTGCGTTTTTCGACCCATAGTTTACCTTCAAAGCTTCGACGTATATATACGTCGTTACTGTGTTTGGGATGATTTTTTTTGGACGTATATATACGTTCATACTGCTTAAAAGTTAAAGAAAAATGTTGAGCATTTTCATAGCATTTTGAAAATAAATAATAAAATAAAAAGCCGGGTGGCCTGGTCCTTTTTCGACTTTCGAAATGCCCGAGAACCAAACTTATTTTTTTTCCCGGCCTTATCAAATATTATGTAGCCTAATGGTTGAGTTCCCAGTTGCGGTCGGTCTCCAATAGTTGCCGGGCCAAAATGGTTTGATTTTTAACTAAATGCCCCGCTCGTTCTGAGATTCGTTTTTCCTTCCAAAGAAAACAGTAAATGGAAGGATGAATGGTGGTATTGTTTGAAGGGGGATGTGGGTTTGGGCGGGAGGTGGGAGTGCTGGATAGAGCAGTCTTTAGGAATGTAAATTCTGCAACACTTGCTGTGTAAGTATTGGAATTAGCTTGCCTGTAATCACCTGTCTTCGGATAACAGTTGAAGTAAATATTGGCGCTGTTTTAGGTATACATATTTGTGGCATTCTTATTGCTTTCCAGTTCAGAAAATATATTTGCGCCTGCACTGAAATATATTGGTTAGAACCTTGTCTTTTCATTTCTGAACTCAACAGTGTAAACCAGTGGTTACCACCAAACCGTACGCTCATTTGTACCCACTACAATACAAAAATTTGAATATCAGGTAGGCAGTTACCTAGTGACGAGTAGTGCACGAACTGAAGCCTTCGATGCCAAATTTACCTAGACATTTTGTAAGTGGAGATCACCAGTGATGAAGATTGGAGGGGAAGGGGAAGATTTCAAGCTTCTCTGTGTCTTTTTACCAGTTTTTTTTTTAAACTTGGAATGTAATTATAATTAAGCCTGGGAAACAAAAGAGAAGCCAGCCAGCTAGGTAATAATTGAGCAGAGAAATGTCAACTTTTGTAAGATTAGCCTTCTCATGGAACAAAATGTGTTAACCTGAACAGCCTTAAATCGTTATTTTTTTCTGTTTAACTGCTCTTTCTTTTTTTGTGTACTGTATTTGTTAACAGCTGCTAGCTACCGAATTTGTAGTAATTTGTGCATTTGACGCAGCTCGAGTGTAACCATTAGTACGAGTTTTTAAGGTATCCACTGCATAGTTTTGCATGCATAATACACTCCTCGCATAGTATTTGGCAGTTTAAAGTTGGGCATTACTTTATTTCTTTAAACCAATGGTGCCAAAGGCCATGAGTACAGAAAACCCTACTTTGCCTGAGCAACGCAGCAGATGTGTAAAAAAAAAAAAAAACTACACTTGTCAGTCATGAAGTTTTTAACCCTTTTTCAAGCCACGATTTGTCTACAAATAAACCATCCCAGGCCAAAGTTTCCTTGTGAAACCTATTTGTGTCCAATTTGTTGTGTTTTAATGAAAACAAATGCACCCATTTTTGTGGTAGCAAGGTTAATAGCACAAAGGCTTGTATAAATTACGCCAAAGAAATCATACGGACAACAATTTAACCATCGCGAGAATTAAGTGGATGTCATACGACGTTCGTGGTTGCCCAGAGACATTTATTGAGGATGGCATGTGACATTTGTGGCCCACAAAGGGTTAATAAACAGACAGTCATTGGCTGCATTTTACATTTTATGCCGCAAGAACCAGTTAAAAACAAAGATACCCAAGTTCATTACACTACTGTATAGTTTTTTTTTTTTTTAATACTGAAATATATGTGACTGTGGCAGTACAGTCACAACTTCACGTTAAAGTTCGACACTTTGCATGACTAAAGCAACTTCGAGTTTTCCCGAAGTCCGGCACCATTCGGTGAAAATCTAATCTGACTGAAACAACATCAGGAAGTAATGGTGTTTTTTTTTTTTTTTTATGCAGTTGAACGGCGATCAGAAATCTATTTTTATTATAAACGGTGGGTAAATATCGGCTTCAATAATTGAGTAAATATAACGTGCGCTAATCAACTTAGGGAAGACTGTTAAACTTGAGAATAAATTAAAACTGCCGGTTAATCGATTGAAAGCAAAATGGAACTGGGTGTATTATAAATTTTTATTTGTGTAAATGTGAAGGCCTTTTCATCATCATCATTCTCGTATCATATTTGCGTGTGAATTTAAGGCATACCATGTTTTACGAATACTTGTAGAATCTTGAATATTTTACGAAGGCTAACAAACGTAAAATATATTTTTTAGCACAAATTGGAAGATCAAGCTGTAGCTTTACTCAACACTGAATAGGCAATGTCTCGTGCAAAAGTTTGTGTTCTGTGGCTTTGGGAGTAAATTTGTTGTCTTTTTTGGGACTTTGGATAATAATTGAGAAAGCACAAGGTACCAGCTTTTCAGTAGTGCAACGAAGAGCTCTCAAAAACTGAATATAGTGTATTTGAATGTTAAACTCGGCACTGCTTCAGTTCATGGGAAAAGTTGCTGTACTCCTTAGATTTAAGTAAATTTGGTATGTCTTTTCTTATGTAATGAAGAATTCGTCACTTGAGTTGGGCCACTTAAAAAAAAGAAAGTTGGTTCTCGGGCATTTTTCTCATGAAATCCGTGCGGGCGGGTGGAATTTTTATTTTATTTTTAAATTTTTCGACCTATTTTGCCGTACATTTTGGGGAATTAGTTTTTTATTTTGAATTAAAAGAACACTGCCTCTTAACTCTGCTTACCATGTGTCCACAAAATTATTTAACGACATTTTATACGACATTTTAACGATAATTTTATAGTTTCATTTCTAACTAAGGACCATTTTTGATCTGTAACTTTTCTTTTTTTATTGGCTTTAAGCTAGAAGTTTCTGCAAAACATTTATTTTTTACAGGAGTCAATTCAGTGTTCTCACTAAAATTTTTGCTTTTCCCAAAATACTTTTAACTTTCACCATTTTTACCTCATTGTAGTCTACGTAGTATGAGGCGTAAGATTTTTCGCACCTGCTAAAACACGCTTTGGGGAAGATTAGATCTATAATGCTTAGAAAATAACTCCCACACCCATAGATAATGGTGGATATTTGTTCTTCCCTGAAAAAAGTGTGAGCTCCTACTTTACTTTTAATTATTAAGCCATTAAAAAAGAAAATTTGGTTCTCAGGCCCTCCTGCACCGTTTTTTGACGGGAAATAAAAAGAAACGACGCGGCAAAAATAGCAGTTATAGATAAAAAATGATCCTTAGTGAGCAATAAAATATGAAACATACCATTCTTGTTCTTAAATAATTTTACGGACACGTGGTAAATAGAGTTATGAGACAGTGGTCTTTATTTTACGCAAAATAAAAAATAATTCCCCAAAATGTAAGGAACAATAGGGCTGAAAAGTAAAAAAAAAAAACATCTCCGCCCACCCGCCAGCATAGATTTAAGAAATAGGCCCGAGAACCAACTTTCTTTTTTTAAGTGGCCTTATACAACTTATACTTGACACCTGCATCAGTATGATTGATGTTTGTAGATCTGGCGTATTGGAAACCCCATCCCTCTGCCAAATTAATTTTATTTTGAGCTGTACAAATTACAAAACAACTTACAGTCAAAACGCAGCACCAAAAACCGTCCAAGTTACCAGCAAAACCTTGCAAACCTTGCCAAACTTGCCAACTTTCGGCAACCTTTCTAGTTGTTTTCTTCAGGCCACAGCCCAAGAGACTCCACACTTCTACTCTAACGGACTTTAAGGACTCTCTAAAAGTCCATTAAAGAGTAGAAGTGTGGAAGTGTGAAGTCTCATAGGCTGTGGCCTGAAGAAGAAAGAGTAGAAGTGTGGAAGTATGACGTCTCTTGGGCTGTGGCCTGAAGAAGACAACTATAAATGTTGCGGAAAATTTGCCAGTTTGGTAAGGTTTGTAATGTTTTGCAAGGTTTTGCTGGTAACTTGGACAGCTTTTGGTGCTGTATTTTGACTGTAAGTTGTTTTATAATGAACATCAACCAAAGAATTTGTGCAAATGTGGTGCAGTAGGATTTTAGTTTTCCTTTGTGTGTGCTTTGTCCTTGCTTTGTAGCGTGCCATATTTCTGTCACGCACTACTAGATGGAAGTAAACAAAAGCTTGGTCTCGGCCGTTTATTTGCGTTTTGTGTTTATAAAAGAACAAGTACTATTAGGAATTCAAACTGTAAGCTAAAAGTAAGTTTGAGATTCAAAATTTGTTTTGTACATAGTGGCCTCTTGATGAGGATTGTTAAAAACCAAAGTAATTTACATAAATTTAAAGGTATGTTGATCTGCTTTCTTGTACTGCAAACCAGTTTTAGACACTGATTTAAAAAATATATATATTGGTAATGGTATATCACACGATTTACCAATATAATCACTGATACTGATCAGTCTTTGTAGAACATTTTTATCATGTTGCAAACTGATAGTCACATCATCTAAGCTCTGATAATTTACCCGTTTGAAGTGAAAAGAAACTGTTTCTCAAGCATGACCTCAAAACTCGACATGGGATGAGGTGTTTTTTTTTTTAAATGCCATTTAGCTAATTGGTTTTTTACTAAATACCTGCTCAAATGTTTTAAATTTTAATGTACCTAGTTGGACTTCGGGCCAACAAAATGGTCTCATCAAGACGATTCAGATGGTGTTTTGAAACTTCCAAGCCGGTCAAAAACTAACAAAATGGTAGAAATTTGCGCCAAGTTTGTCAGACACTAAAAAAACTGATGCAACCTTTTATTAAAGTTTGTTAAACCGAATGCTTTATTTGGTATAGGTAAAACAAGCTTTACTTTGAGCAACATTAGGAAGTACATTTTTTGATGTTGGCTACCGGCTACAAGAAATTTGTTTAGAGTGTAAGTGATTGATCACCAAATTTCTCCGTTTTGTAGTTTTGACCGTTTATTGATTTTTTACCATTCGGATTGATTCAGTAACGAGTTTTAAGTAAAAATAAACACATCATTAATCTTAATGAAGACGGTTAAAATTGAGAAGAAATTAAAGTAAACCAAAAGTTAGCATCACCCAACCACACGAAAGCAAAGAGTTCCCAATTTTTATTTACATAGGACTGAAGGGCTTTTCGTTATCAGCACTCTCTTTCCTTTACCTTGCCAGTTGTTCATTAATTTATGATAATTGCTTTTCCAGCTGTCTTTTTACTTCTTACTTTCTCCCATTGCGTGACGCGTGGACTGAACGGATCTTTATTTATTTATTTTTTTGTTCGCCATCTGGACCGTTCTGGTCCAGGTGTTCAGCAGCTGTAGTTGTCAGCACTGAACAGTTGCCTAAGCATAGCCTATGCAAGACACTGTATGCTACTGACTTATTGTTAATGGTTGAAATACTAACCTTGATAGCTATTCAGGGTTTTCCTTCGCTAGGCCATTTTCACATCTGTAATCGCAAGTGTACGTTAGTTTTTAAGATTCTAGCATCAAAAATATGTTGAGTGCGAGTTGCAACTTTATCCATTATTTGAAGTTCGCCGAAAGCTTTTTTTTTTTTTTTTATTTAGTTGATGTTTTTGATTTAGCTGTAAGTAGTTTTGCAGAAGGTTCCATGGCATAATTGTTCCCTCAGAAATACGTTGGGATTGAAAGTATACCGTAATGGTTTGGATTTTGGAAGCAACGTTGCCTGCCCATGTATGTAATTGTGTTGTTTCATGGCTTGGTTTATTGTAGCTTTAATGCAAACAACAAAAATGTTTTTAATTTTTTTGTGTATGCAAATTGTTGTAGATTTAGTTTTTTGTGTAAGTTACGAATGTTCTTTTTGTACACATGTTGTAAGAGTATGGATCTGCTGAGATTGTCTGTATGGAAGACGACAAATAGTGTAAATCTGAAGCCAATATATAGTGTAACAAATTGATTATTCTGCAGCTTAAGTATTCAAAGTACACTACAATTTAGATATTTCCTTTTTGTAAGTGTAAATTTGTGTATTGAATTAAAGTTGTAGGTCTATAGCTCTTTCTGTTATACGAATTGCATTTGGAGCAAGTAACCAGTTCTCGAAAAAAAAGTCTCAATTAATAATGCTCAGTCTCGTAACACGGATATTCACTCTAATTCCACTTAATTTCAACAGGATTTTAGAGGATGATGTAATTCTTCTCCCAGCTGTTTTCTTTGAAGTAGCTACGTGCAATAGATAATGTCCGATCGGCTGCTGTCGTTTGAATCGTGTGGACTGATAGTGAACCATCGCACTTAACTACTTCAAACGATTGCCTGATGAAGACAGTTAGGAGAAGAATTTACATCGTTCTTCCAAAAACTGTCAAAAATTTGCGAAATAAGTGTGAATTTCCATGTTATGAGACTTGAGCGTTTTAATTGTGACTTTTCTTCATGGGCTCTCACAGTAACGTTTGATTTCAAACTGTTAGTATGTATATGCAGTTAGTTCCTTGAGCTCCTTATTTGTAGCTGCCAGTCTTTACCCTTCAGCAGCACCAGCTGTCGTTCATTGGCATGCCGGTAAATATCTTTCTGGGTAAATTAGTCACTTGGATTAATCGCTTGGTTGTGTATGAAACTGGTTCACCAAGTGGCTTATTTTTTTCTTCCCCTTCCCCTCTTAAAAGTATGTAGTTATTTCCACAACTTATTTTATGGATCGTCCAAAGTCAAAACAACCCGGTTCCGGTGTTGTGCCTGGCTCCTTTGCAGACCCGAGTGAACAGAGGCAAGATCACTGTATTTGTGTCGATGAAATGAGTGGAGAATTTTAAAGGTAGAACAACAGAAAAATCTCACCCCTGATGCTAATGCTTATGTTTATTTTTATAGCCGACGGAAATATACATTACCTGTTTTTCTTACTAGCAGTTTCCCCCTTCTGGTGCGCTAGTTTCGTAGCTTGAAAAGTTGTGTTCCCTGCCGGGCTCGTAACCTCACTCGCTGCGCATGACTGGAACTGGGTCCCTCTATATAAGGTGGAACGCATGTATATCTTTCTTCCTAGGGCAGTCGCCGTGGTGGTTGCACCTGAGCGCTAAGTTCATCGTTCGGGGCCTGGTGGTCCGTTCCTCAGTTCCCGTTCCACATGGATTCACCGGTTCTTCTGGCTGTCGCGACTCTTCCAGCTTTTCCAGCCTTGGTTTGGCTGTTTCTTCTGTAGTTCTCTGCTGTCATACGACTGTGGACCTGCCCTTTGGCACGGGACTGCTTCTTGTGCCAACTGCGGCTCGGCCGTTTCGCCTGTCGCAGGCCGTTCCGGCATATCGATTTGGACGTATGTTCTCTTCTAGGCCGACCGGGGTTGTGGCAGTCCATCCCCCGCGGCCTCTGCCCTCCCAAGTTTTTCCTGCTCTACTTTCTCATTTTCCTGACCTGCAGTTGCGTGGTGCATGCCGTCCTCACAGGGCGGACCACTCTGTGGTTCCATACCGATTCCGCCGTCCACTTCTGCCATCAGCGGTGACTACGGTTCCTCTCGGATGTTCGCCTCGAATTTCTCTAAGTTTCCAGTTGCCTGAATCTCTTCGCCTTCCGCTAACGTTCCCGACGTTTACCCTTCCTTCTGTGTCCCTTCTGACAGTCCGGTGGGCTGTTGCTTCCCTGGGCCGCCCGGTCCTCACAGACCTATGTTTGCCGGAACCTTGCCGCCCTCATCCACTGCCGAGCCTCAGTGCCTGCTCTGCTTGGAACTTTCTCCCTCACAGGATGGTGATCCGAAGGCTTCCTTTCCTTTTTCCGGGCTTCAGTCTCCTGATTTCCTGTCTTTGACGCCTCGTTCCCCCGTTCTTCTGTCCAAGCAGCGTCGCCGTGTGTTTCCCGGCATCACGCCTCTGTCCTCCAGTTGTAAACGTGTGCTTCCTTCCTTCCCAGTACCGGGTCCGTCTTCGCGGCCTGACCATGTTTCTTGTACTGCTGTGTTTTCGCCTCCTTCATCAGTACCTTGATTCTGTTTCCTCGGTCTGGGTCGATCCGTTGGACCTTTTGTCCTGTGTTTTGGTGCGTATAGTCCGCCTCCTTTCTTCTTGTAAAGAAAAAAAAAACCCACGACACAAATAACTCAACAAACGTGGCTTCTCTTCCACATGTGCTGACATGTGCTAGCACGACACAACGAGAGTGGCACCTTTCGTCTTGGTGTGGGCTTCACTGCACCTGCTGCCAGCAATGGCAGATGCTTCCATGGAGGCTCCCTATTCTACTTAGATTCTGCCGGTCTCCGCACTCTGTCCGGTTATTCTGTAACACAACCCTCCGGCTTTCTCCATTGTACGTTCCTGGGCATTGAAAGGAGGGGTGGGGCAGCATGACTACTAAGATGATGTATTCCCTTCCGACTGTTTCCAGCGATGTCCCAGCACCCTACCTAGACAGTGGTGTTTCTGCAGGAGATTTCTTCTCTTGCTTCGGCACTATTCTTCGTTTCCGCCTACCGCCGGTATCTTCCTCTAGCGCGTACGAACTCCTTGCTTCACTGGTCCCGCCTCTATTGCTCCACCATTTTCCGGGTGATAGAAGACTTGCTTATCAGAATAGTTTGCGTACTAGTTTCCTTTGACAGTTCCCGACGAAACCGCGCCTGTCCATCCATCTGCTTACGCCATTGCCATTTTCCTAGAGGTTTTTTTGTTCAGTTTGACTGCTGTTCTTCATCCCTTGCTTGTTGTCCACTGCCCAAGGCAACTTCGTTGAATGCCCGTGGCCATTCCGCTGATCTTTCCTTGCTTCGGCAATTCCGCCTCTACCTGGTATGCCGTAACATGACGCTTCTCAACGCTCTTCTTTGTCTTTCCCGGTAATTCCGACTATGTTTCGACGACCTCCCTCACCATTGCACTAGCTGTCTGTCCTTCGTTCTATCGATACTACAAACATCTCTTCAATGCCTTCCAGGTTCAGGCCTTTGGTAGATATCGTTCTGTGGCTGCGGTACCGCAGACTGGTTCTCGTTAGAATGAAAACTGGTTCCCATACTGTCTACCCGTTCCGCGGTTGCCATTCCTTTCCCTTCCATGCCCTAGTCAGAGTTGTCTTCCCGCTTGCCTTCCAGGAATATGTTGACCTGGGTTGATGCGACCTCACGTTCCTCTTTTCACCGGTGGGTGGCGCTGTCTCAGTTTCCTCTTACCGCTGCTAGGATCACATTGGCACACTACACGGGTTTTTGCACGAGCACGGCCCGATTCTTGTCTCCCTGGTTGCGGACGACCTGTTGTCTTCAGGTTACGATCTCTTCTTGTTGCCACAATGTCGTCCGATTCCTCGTCGTCAAAAGACCCTGTCCCACCCGCCCCACCACCGAATGTTCCATATCCTAAACCTTGTGATTGCATTGGCTTTACCGGACAAAGAGAACACTTCAACCCTCACCCGTGCTGCCAGCACCACTGACTCTGTAACGGTACCACCCTTCGCTGCAGCATCTGCGTCCGAATCTTTCCAAGGAAATGTAAATTGACCTGGGAGCGGCAAAGGAAATCCCGTATGCGCGCCTCACGACACAAGTGACAACTGGCTGCTGAACGTTCCGGCTCCTCGCAGTCCGTCTCAGATTCGACCAAGCCTCCTTTTCAGAAATGCCTTGA
>JAHWFP010212283.1:555-27623 GCA_023313725.1 Lithobius niger | reverse complement strand
GGGGGGGGGGGGGTTTGAGTGTTTTTTTTGTTCTGTACCCCACCCACCCTTTGGCGGAGGTAGAGACAAGTTTTGTTGGTTTAAAAGATGTGTCAGCTAATTTGTTTTTTCTCTTGTTTTTCCTTTCAGGTTCGTTGTCTGGTGAACCGCTGCACTTGTCCTGTACAATTCCCCATGCACCGCGTCTCTGACGGCAAATACCGAATAGGAGATACGCAGATGCTCATCTTCGTTAGGGTAGGTATTTTATTTATAGACCATTAAACAAGGAGGGGGAAACATAATTACAAGGTGGAAGTAAAAAACACCGAACCAAAAAAAAACGGGGGAATATAATTCTAAAATGGAAGACTTCTTCACAAGTTCATTTTAATTCTTCACCAATACAGTGCGAAAAAAAACCCTAGGAAAAACACTGGAAAATGAGCAACTTCCCCCGAATTTTACTCGCCAACAAAATTATCCCGGAACAAAACTCTTGGATGCGTCATTGCCCGTAGCCATTTTTCACTTCCAGTTGCTAGATGGTGTTGAATTAGGAAAAAAGTGTGTCGACCACTTTTCCAACCTTTTTCAGAATGTGAAATCAACTCCTTGCCCGAGCTAGAACATTTCTTTGTAAGACTGTAATGATGTGTGCTGCTGCCTGGTAGTGGTGCACCCTGTCTGCATCGACCGCCATCTAAGCGAATTGCTGCACATGCATGAATGTATTGAAAGTTTGCTTGGTTGGGCCATCGATTAGATAACGCTTCTTACCTCTTCCTAGCCTACGTGGAACCCTGGCGGTAGTTGCGGTTACTAACGCCTCTGCTAATGCTTTACGTGCGAAGCAGCATGGAGGCAAAGCAATGTGACAATTATTAGTTGCCGCAACTGCCGCTGGGGCCAGCATAGGCATGGAAGAGGTATGCTGCGGGTTTGGCTTCAAGTGTAAATAAAGGGCTAACCGTCTCATTGGTTGAAAAAATTCATTATATTGAGAGTGATGTCAGTACACACCTTACTCGTACCTTAGTTAATTAAACTTTTTCTTCCAAATTCTAAGATCGAGTTAAAGGTGCATATTCACCTTTTTAACTCCTTAGATGCAGCACCATACAATCTTCGAGCAATATAAAGGAAAAGCGATAAATTGAAAAAAGAAACACTATTCGTAGCAACGCTGCGATTTTCATAACTAAAACGAGATCACGTGGCCCACATCAGCCTATTGGATGGTGGAAATCTGGAACGTGGATGCTGTGTTTAGAATGTGGGCAACGCTATCGAAAGGAACAGTAGCTGTGGCAAAAGTTCGTACACAACAGACTAAACAATTTCAAGGCATTTTCGTTGCTTTTTAAGGCCAACATTAAGCCAATTTGAAGGATCTTTGAACGTTAATTTGTCAAAATTACCTAATAAATTCAAGTTTTTCCTAGCCTACACAATTGAAGTCAAAGTTGTCTGTTCTAATATTTAGTGCTAACAGAGCTGATTATATTCTGCACCAATCACATAACATTATAATCCTCCGTCCTACCAATGGATAAGGTGTGATTAATTGCACTTTTTCAATCAAAACGCACTAAAAATTCAATTCTGAGAACTCCAACTTATTAGTGCGTATGGGGTACGAGGTTTAGAATATGGCGTCCAGAACCTTTTCTTTCGTACGAGTGAAATGTTAAAAAAATATTTTGCACAATTTGAATATATTTTCCATATTTGTAACATTTTGTTCCGTTTTTCTGCCAATAGATTGCTAACAGTCACCGGAATGCTAAATGTATCGTTAGTCGTTTTACTTCCCCGCCACACACAAAATGATTTCACCCCTCAAAGGGATATTCCTTATTGTTGTGTAACGGCCATCCGCAGCTCTGAGTCCACTGTATTTTTCACGAGATTCTGCGTAGTAGTACTACGACGTCACTTCCGCTCGCTTCATCACGTGACTTGCCATTGTATTTGCGATAAGAAAACCTCAATGAGAGTTACGTGACAGCATGAACGCCAGAATTGTATAGTCATAAAACAGAAACGATGATAACTCACGGTTCTGTGCGAAAGTAGATCCAACTTCTAAGCTGTAAATATGAGCAGGATGCTCGAAAAATACTTCCCAATATTCAACAAAAATCATCTGGAGGCCGTATTTTGAAATGAATTTTTAGCAAAGGATTGACTAACGGTAAATAAATAAATCATTGTGACCTAATCTGATGCAGAATTTCGAGAAATATTGACAGGAATCTTGTTTATAAGGTTTGTTTCTTTAACTATCAATCAGCTCTTAACCCAAAGGAATTCATTTACTCATTTTACCTGTATTGCTGAAGATTCCTCTTGTGAGCTATTCCTCAGCTGGCTTTGAGGCAGTAGGCATTGACCATCATAACAGAAAAAAAAATGGCGTAAGCCGCTGTGATGTGCACTTTCGATGACAATAATGCACATAATAGTAATTTTGTTACCCACCTTTTGGTAGCTTTCGGTGATGATAAATGTAGATTTTTTTAATCCACGTTTTGGTATCAACAATAGAAAATTTGTTACAAATTAACATAATTTAAAAAAATTAATTGGTAACCTTTATTTTCGAAATGACTACTGTTTAGACGGAAGAAAGTAGAGCGATCAACAGTTCAGCTCCATTTATTGGCAGAAAGCTCGAACAAGATGTGAAAGTGTGAAAAATCGAGGATTTTAAAAGATGTGATTCTTATCTAGCTAAAATAATTTTGAGAAAATACTAGCAAAAAATAATTCAGTGAGAATTAAATATGTTACGTGACACTTCGTCATACTTCCCTCATTACGTAATTTGTGAATGCTACTTTCGGAATGGTAATAGCATTAGTAATTTAGATATTCGAGTGTCCATTACTCGAATTCCTATTAAGTGACGAATATTTGTGAAATCTGTTTTTGTGAAATTGTTTTTTCTCCCCCCACGGTGAATTTATAATTTTTTTTTCGTGCAGACATGATTGGATAATAAAAAAGTAACAAGGGCATAATAGTCAATTTTATTGAGCGTCTAACTCCTGTTTTTCAAAGAAACCTAACCTAAGCGTGCAGTGACACGTAACTGGAATGCCCCAAGATATTGGCAAAATTGATTTATTGATTTTGGTTGCCGCCCTTGCTGCGCTGCTCAGAGAGAAGGGGAAAAAAAGTAAAATAAAATCCAGGTTAAGGGCAACAAAGTAGAGATTAAAAAAGAAAGTGGTGACCAACAGTATTGAACGATCCATGTGCAAGAGAGAAAGTTACTTGAGCTAAGGAAGGAGCCTTTTTGCTGCTAAATATGTGGAGTCCATATATAGAGGTTTCTGCATTGGGGCAGCTAAATAGTGTTCAACTACAATTTAAATATTAATTTTTCCTCCTCAGTCCTCTACAATAACAATCTATCGCTGGCTGATGCAATGTTTAAAAATGGCCACCAGCTTGGGAGGGACAAATGGCTGCTACGTAATTTTATGCTGGCGGCCATTTTGAAAACTGACTCGCCCTGTGAAAATTTTTATTCTATAGGACCACCCTTGAAACCTACCGTTAAGAAATTACTGCTGTCTGTTAAGGTGAAAATATAAACCAATTTCAGAAGTTAAGTTCTGTAGAGGTACACGTAATGAGTAAATAGAAACAAAAATCGCTGTAAATAATATAAAGGTAAATTTGAAATAAGCCATCTTTATGCAATTTTCATTCAAATGATATGGCCTGGATTCAAAAAAGGCGACTTAGTTCATCACCAAATCACCGCCACACTACCTTTACTAGACAAGTGGCCAAATGGGTAAAGGTGGTACGGCAGTAATCTGGTAGTGATGGACTGGTTCACTTTTTCTAATCAGGATCACATCATTTGAATGAAACGTAAGTGCATAAAGGTGACTTACTGCACTACGTTATTTCTAATTTACGGTATTCGTTGATGGCTTATTTCCAATTTACCATACAACCTGCGGCCCTACACGAATAAAATATTAGCCAAATAAGTGCGAGTTCAAATTTGTGGTGTGTGAAACTTAATGTGAAAAGGAAATATTTGGTCAAACATTTATTAAAAAAAAAAAACCAGTGGCGTGATATAGGGTAGAAATTGATGAACTGTGCAAAAACTTTAATTTAATTTTAAAGATTTACTAGACTTATGGTTCGCTTCGCTCACTCTATTGATGTCGATCCTTGCTTCAGCTCGTACTTTATTCAATCACCAGAGTACCGCAAAAGCGATGTAGTGATTATTTCAACACAAGCTAATTTCAATTATTGTTCATAGTTCGGTCATCACATTCCTTGGCATGCCTGCATTTTTTCTACATCATTGAAAATGTACGATTTGTTTGTTTGCATGTTTGTACACTTACCTCGGAAGTAAGGCCCCTACGAAGGTGAGAGTAGCGCCAAATGAAAGATTGAGAGAGCAAAGCGAGAAAAACGTTGAAGTGGAAATAGTTTGCTTTCCTTGCTCAATCCGCGCACCTCCGTGCTTCAGAAACGTGAATGTTTATCAACCTTTTAAAACCTGTATGTCTGCTCTTCGCGTACATCCAGCCTATTGAAGCAAAACCAATTTAAATCTGTATACGTAGTGTTGCTGATACTGTTATGATGCAAAATATTTCATCCTTTCAGGTATTTTTTTTTCTTGCACGTTGTATCAGTTTTCAGAGCAGTCTTTTACGTATTTGTGGGTCAAAAATTCAAATAACAGCAACGAAAATGGTCCTATCTTAAGCGTAATTTAATTATCTCTCATTTAGCGCAACTCTCATCTTTGTGTGAGCCGGCATTTTTTTTTAAATGATGTCGATTATGTTTGGTGCCACTTATTTTTACTAAATTTTGCTCTTTAAAATGTATGCACACTAATGGAAGGGTCACTTAGCCCCTTTAGGCACTCGAGTTCACATTTTTAAAATTTATAACTTGTCGAGGAGAGCAAAATTTGAGCACATATTGTGTGTTGTAGTTTAACATCGTCTACAAGTAAAATAGTTAATCGAATGTGTTTCTTACATGGTCAGTTCAGTGCAGCAGTGGTTATTACAGATAACATCACCTAGAAAATGTCACATTACAAGTGTACCTTAGGGGAAAAAATATCTTTCAAGACTCTAAATATTGATTCTTGTTTTCAGATTCTCCGCAGCCACGTGATGGTACGTGTGGGCGGAGGTTGGGATACATTGGAACACTACCTGGACAAACATGACCCATGCCGATGTAAACAAGGTATGCCTTGAGAGTAGTACTATAGGGCTGTTTTGTTAAGTCAACTGTAACTTTTGAAAGGAAGTACAATAACAAAGTGATTTTTGTTTGCAGGTCATCGCGTCACTGTTGGCTCCAAGGTAGTCGTCCAACGTCCCAATAATGCTAGTCCAGCTTTGCCTCATATGCAGGTCACATACGAACGGTAAAGACTGTTTTACTAAGACTTTTGGGTTTGTCTTTAAGGAGGGACGAGTTGGGATGTCTTCCAGGGTTTGACTGAGTAAAATAACAACACAAAATATTGAGTTACAGTTGAAAGAAAGGGAGAAACATTTAAAAGGAATATTCAACAACTCCAGGGTTCAGACAAAACCTGAAAAACCTGGAAATCTGAGAAAATGGAGCCAAAACCTCAGGGAAATTTTAGGGAAAACAAGAAATTTTTTTTAAATCAGGGAAATTTGAAAAAATCCCCATGTGTCTGTTTTCTAAGTTCAATTAAATTAGCAGATCAGAAACAAAATCCTAGTCTAGAATCAAATATTTAAAATTGTTCTTTAATATGTTCAAGTATTTTAGATACAACTTCAATAAACCAAATCTTAGGCTAGTACCAACATTTGCAATGAAAATGTTTAGTCCCGTCTGGACTAGTGTCTAAAACGGCTATTTTCTGGGATGTTGGAAAGTAAAAGCTATCGAGAGCTTTTGTCGATAATAGCTTTAAATTGATCTTCTCAAATGTCCGTACCAGACCCAAGCAGGCAACAAATAAGTCCTGCAAAATGAATTTTTGTTCCCCCTAATGGAACGCTGTTAATGCCTTGAGAGGTTGAAGCTAACGCTTTGATTATTAAGACCTTCAAGCTTTTGATCGTTGTGTAACTAGAAAGTGAAAATTAGTGCTTCACTGTTTCATAAAATGTTTATCCTCAAGTGATTTAATTTTACTTGCGGAGAAAAATACGCAAGATTCCAGACGGGCAAGAATCATTTAACAACTCTTGGCGAATTCTTGTTAAATCATTCTTGCCTGTCTGGAACCTTGCGTATTTTCCTCCGTTTATAATAATGATGTCGGCTACGTTCCACAGTATGCATCTTGATGTTTTTAAATTGATTTAATTTTGTTGTTTTTGTTGTTTTAGTACCCCGGATTCCTTCATGCGTTCTTTGACGCCATCATCTGGAGGAATACGAGGAACACCAGGTTCCCCGCAGCGAGTGCGGCGAGCTTCCCTTACAAGCAAGTCATCTACAGGCTCGCTAGCATCAACGGGTAGTGAAAGGGCCAATCATGAAGGTTAGTAAATGCATCATTAAGATGTTTTCGGTGGGCTTGTGTTGGTCTTAATTAAATCTTCAATTAGTGTCATTCTAGTCTATAGCAGTCTAAGAATAGGTCAAACACAAAACTGAACCTTTGTAACTAAATTTTCGTTGGGTATCTTTGACTTGGTATGCATTGCGGACAAAGGAGATGGCAGTACGATGCTTGGCCATCTTATTTTCACAGGTGTGTAGCACCAAGTACTTGCTAATGCAAGGAATGTGTGGCTAAATTTTGTGATTGCGAATTAAACAACTGGATCGGCCAGTCATTTTAATCTGCAATGGCAAAATGTAGCCACAGACATTCCTTGCATTGGCAATTTTCTTCTTTTAGCAGAAATGATCATCATCATTAGGAAATTTTCATTAAAGTAAAAATAAAACTAATAATTTGCTAATGGTAATTTCTCTAAGCAGGCTCTTTACCATGTATTCCCCCTTCCCATTTCCTGGTAAATATACAACGACTGCTGCAGTGCATCAAGAACATTATTGCCGACCTCAGCAACCACCAGCCCAAGACTGCTGGCATGGGATAGCTTACAGTTAGAACATTTACTTCAGCTTTAAAATCATAATTTAAACCTTAGTGTGATTAGGCCAACTTTGGGTCTGTCGTTTACCAACATGTGGTCCAATGGAATACCATTTAAAATCAATGGATGACGAAAGTTTATTGGTTATTTCAGACTTAGCTTCAAAGATGAAACAAATGCTTTTAAGAACCCAACATAAAATGCAAATTACAAGTTTTATGGATCTTGTCTCAACATGTGGTTTGATCAGTTCGGAACAAACGTGAATTGGAAGTTACGTAGTCCATCGATTCTCTTCCTATTTTGACTATATTTTTGCATGCAGCTATGTAAGTAGTTTTTTTGTACTCCGTTTGGACCAAATATGTGGAGAAAAAGTGTTGGTTTTAAGTAGGTAAGAATACTAAGGATTTCTGCTACATCAAACCACTGAAAGGTATTGCTAGAGTTAATGACTTAAGGATTTCATTTTTTATCGATGATGTTTTAGGTAGTAGTGTTTTGTTTGTTTCCGATTTACATCAGTCGTTCCAGATCAGCAAAGATCAAGTTCAGCTTGATTGATTTGGTTTAGCACACTAAACCATTCTCATTTTTTTTTCCAGTGGACCAAACAGTAAATGGGGATCAGCTGACCCGTCGTCTATCTCTAGGTGCTCGACAGCCGATTTCCACTTTTGAAGTTGACAGCAGCCCTCGACAGCGCCCGCCCCCTGCCAAAGGATCTCGCATTCCATGTCCGGACGAATCACTTTGGCCTCCTCTTAGTCGACGACGGCGGTCCCAAAGTTCGGAGCATCTGACAGACGACAACGCAGACCCATCGCCACGTCGCTTGTCCGGAGAACCTTACACCGGAGGAAAAAAGGGATCCATGACACGAAGCCGGTCTCAGTGCAGTGAGGATAGCGAGATGGCCGCTTTCGCTGGACGCCGAGCTTCCCCTGGTCGCCATTCTTGCCGAGGACAGAGAAGCTCTCCGTCTCCATCTCGCCTTCCTCGTGCTTGTGCTCCTAACCAGAGTCAGACGTGGTCGTGCAGGACTCGCGATTCCCGCCCGGCCCTCGCCCCGGATCTCTTCAAGCCTCCCAACAACAACTCGTCCCCCAACTCACGCCGAGCTCTAGCCCCGCTCGTTCATGAAGTCTTGGCCGCTGCTGCCTCTGACGAACAACTGCTTCGACGCATGGAGCAAATTGTGCAGCAATATCGAGGACGCCTAGATCAATCTCCCACCCCTGCTCGAGCGCCCGAACCCCCAGAATTCCCACGTGCCACATACACGCGGCAGTGGGTGGCGCGGCACGGTTCGTCAAGTCTCGCATCGCCAGAAGAATCATCATCAGCTGGCGAGGGGGAGGGCAACGAGCGAACCCCAGTGCGGGTCAGCCCGCGCAGAGACCCTGTGCCCGGGCCGACTCGCATTCCTGTGCCGACCTTTTACAGCAGCGCGTAGGTGGCCGAGGCCCCACTTCCCCCGCTCTTGAAATCAAAATGGGGCCAGGCTAAATATCAACACTTCCAACCCCCCTTTTACCCCGACTCAGGTGCTGCTCTTAGGGGGGTTGTGACACCCACGCGTGATAATGCTCCGCAAGCCACCAATTTTGTTGTGACGCTTTTACTTCGTCGTGATTCCAGTCAGATATAAAATAATACTATTAGAACAGTAAGTATTTATTTTTGCTAATGATGTAAACGTGTTTCATTCCTGCTCTGGTTTACTTTGTACTAACAGAGGTTTATTAGCATTATTACTGCAGCTGGACGGACGGCTAGTGTTGTAGCGCCTGCACGAGGCCAGTAAAAAGAGAATAAAACCAGTTTAGCACGTTAGTCTGTATCGTTTAGTTTTATTTTATTTAAAAAAAAAAAATCGATTTTTTTTTTTTTGTTGTTTATTATTATTTTTATTATTATAAAACTGGAGTTTAACACTCGGCCACCCGACAGGTGGCGAGTTACTTTTGGAAACTGGCGATTAAGCCATTGTGATGTAGTCGATTAATTAAAAAACAAAATTTTCTGGTATTGGTTTTCCCGCTAACTCTGCCAAAGTTTTACCAAATTTTTGTTTTTTGTTTTAATACACCTTTTTATTTGTATGTCTTGATAGCTACATGCTAGTGCTTATCAGTGGTAAATATTGATTAGTTTTTTTTAATTTAAGGATGAACTAAAAATGCAACGAGGAAGTAGATATTGATTCCCACAGTTAATCGAATAAGGCTTCGAATTTGGTATGTGAATAAAATCAACATGCCCCTCCCCTTCCAAAAATAATAGTATAAAAGCTAGCTAAAGAAAAAAGTGTTTACAGATAATGTAATGAAATGCTTATATCCATGTTTCCCAACCGGGGAGGTGGGCTTTCCTTGGGGGGGGAAGCAACTGCAGGGAAGGTACGAGACGCTGCCAGATCAGTGGTGAACTTTTTTTTAACGATCCAGTGACGGACCTACACCTGCCATCAACCATTTTTTTTAAAATTACATTATTGTAATTGTAAGATTTCCAAGACTTAACCAGTATCATTCAATTTGTTAAAAAAATTACACAGCAATGCAGTGTCGCATTGGGCCACTCGGGAACACTGAGATCAATGGGAAGGCCCCATCAGAACTTTAAAAAAAACAAGTTGCCGGGAAACATTTCAAATTCACGCCTATTTCTTAAAAATACGGTAGCTGCTCCCACTTCATGAGGCCTTTGATAAAACAAAAAATATTACGGGGATTCTTATGAAAATTGCGTACCTAAGTTTCAGGACTATGTTCAAATTCAAGCACATTTCTTAAAAATACGGTAGATGGACTATGCAGGAGAAGTTTATGCCCCCCCCCCCCCCCCGGCCGTATTGGGGGGGGGGGTGGGGGGGGGGGGGGGGGGGGGGGAGCCATTGTGTGCTAGTCCCAATAGGGAGGAATACTGTAGAAAACGTTGGGAACTGCTGGCTTATATGAATGCAGTAAAGTGGGGGGAAGTGGGGTGGGGGCATGTTGTGTAGTAAACCCTAAGTTTCCAGCCATATTCAAACTAGCCTAATATTAACCTCCAGTTATAATTTGTATTGTAACCGATTACCGGTATTTCACATTGTTTACACCTTTGAAAATGAGTTACTGTGGGTCAACCATTAAAAGTTCCGCAGCAAACCAAAAGTAGGTACAGCTCATACTGAGATTAATTTCTTTAAAAACATTGTTAATTTTCGTACTGTGAAACGCCAATAAGTCAACAATACTCAGAAAAAATTTTGTAAAAAATTTACCGCACACTTTCACAATCCAGATAACAGCATTGTCCAGTGAAGGCCCGTCATATCCTAGAGTGAAGCATTTAGTAAGCACAAATCTGGCGTATCGACAGCATTGTTAGTGGAAAATAGGAATGACCTATCTAGGCCCGCAACACAAATACAGGAGGCAACGTTGCCAGCCAAATTCAAATACGCTAGTTCGCCGACCTGTAGTAAAAGATGTAGAAAGTCCGAGCTATATCCTTGAGGCCCGAAGAAGATAAAAGCAAGTTATCGAAAATTCGCTGGACAAAGCTGTTGTCTTGATTGTGAAAGTGTGCGGATTTTCCGGATTTTTTTCCGAGTTTTGTTGGGTTTAATTATAAGGAAATATGAAAACCAGCTTGGATCAATAAGAGAGCCTGTGGTTGTCAGTATTCTTTTCTTTATTCACAGTAGTGTTGAATTTAGGAAATAATTTTAAAAGTAAGCCTTGCCCCAACACCCACCAATTTTGTTTGCTTCAGTTAATGCCTACTTTTAATTTTAAGTACACACCTCCATGTTGGCTTTACTGTACGACTCAATTTTGCAACGTAAGTTCAAGCATGTGTAATGTTGGAACGCTTTTACGTTCCCATTTTTTCCTGAATAAGAGAAAGTTTTGATACATTTGCTATGTTTTTCTACATCGTTCGTAAATGTTGCAAGTGTCATTTATGTACTAGATGCTCAAAAATCAGAAATAGGGAGTGGATTTGTTCTTTTAAATGCTAGTTGCAAGTTCTTTTACATTATGCCTTGCCTCATAACCTAAAAAAGAACCGTATAATTACTTGTTGGGGGTTTTTGAAATCCAATCTTTGCTTGCTTTGAACAAAACTTTTTTTTTTTTTTCTTCAAATGCCCAATTAAAGTCACAAAAATCGTTAAAAAAAATACCCTATTGAAGTAACTGGTTATCCTTTTATTAAAATGCCCTAATTTTTTTTAATGTGTTACATAAAATTGAGTAGCTCCCAAAAAAAAAATTAAGTGTGAAAAGGTTTTTTAAAAATTAATTGTACCTATTTGCTGAAGGCGTCTGTACATATTATTCGGTGCTACGGCCTCTGCTGGGAGCGCATCAAATGGTGCATGTACAGTAGTAGTTTGCGTGGCGAGTCAGTCCAACAAAACACGAAGCTTACGAGAACTCGAAAACTATTGCCCCGAGTATGTTTTCATAATTCCCACTGTACTGTTCAGCTAGGAGCATCTACAACAGTGGTACAGATTCGGTTGCCACATGTAGGAGACTGTTCAAGATATGCGCCACGTTGTGTTTAAAATGCCAAATAATGTCCAAATAATGAAAACAAAAACGGGATGATGAGTTGTTCTTGATTTTTGTGTGACATCTTTCAGTTTCGATTGTAGGTAACTTGGCGCATGCACAATATGGCATTGGCACAGCACTCGCACTAAAATAGAAGGTCTACAGTGGTTAGACATGTTCTCTCCTGTTGTTCTATATTCTCTTGTTTGCTCTATCCGTCAACCAACCAGCTAGCAATACATGTGAAACGAGTGAATGGAGTTCAGTTTGCTGTTGCAAAGTGCCTTTGGAAGCCACTTGCTTGAGAAGAAAGTTCCATTGCATGTTTCTTGCAGCGGAGGTTTGTAAGTGTGGCATACATACTAAACATGGTTTACAGGCTCTTCTTCAAACACGGTAGGCTCTTTATATAGCGAACAACGTAGTGCGCCAAAAAAATAGTTATCTATTTGGAGAGTTCTTGATAAAGAAAGATTCTTTACCACGAAGTGAGAAAAGTTATTTCAAAATTCCTTAATACAGAGTGCGAAAACCTGACAAATAAAATCTAATTATGTCTACATTTTGCTTGTGCAACAAGGATAGTGTTTGTAAACTCTTTTACATGGTTCAGTGAAAAAAGTTTTAATTCAAGTCGGTTCAGATGTGCCTTTTTCTTTGTCGGATAAATTCATTGATTTCTACAATCGCTACAGTCGCTACAATATTTTGTAAATTGGTTCCTAATCAGGATGGTTATAGTACAGCATGTGAAAAGACCTCTCCATACTGAAAAAGAGTTCTTTATATGGCGCTGTTTCTAATAAGGAGGTTCGTTATATCGGGAGTCTACTGTTTCCACCCAAAACCAAAACTGGTTATACGAGAAGCCAAGTTCCAAAAAAGAGTCTGCCTTTGAAAGTAGTGATATCATTCAACCAGGGAATGTCCGCCAAGGTTAATCCTATTAGCCAAGTTAATCGCACCAACTAATAGTCAGAAAGTTAAATGAAAACTAGAACATTGCTACTTGCTGTAGCAATTTTCAAGTTTTTGTTTTTAACGTCCAAAGTTCATTCGGTGCGATCAACTTGGCTAACAGGATTAACCTCGGCGGCCTTTCCCTGATTGAATGATATCACTACTTCCAAAGGTCTACCCTTTTTGGAAACTTGGCGGCTTCTTTTACACCAGTTTTGGTTTTGTGACTGTGAATATACAAAAGGTCACACGGTGTTATCGTCACCTCTACCTTTTTTTTTCTGGCGGAATTTTTCTGTAAATAATAATTTAATGGCATAATAATAATGGCATAATTTTCACATTTGCCATTGTCCAATTAGGAAAATTGACACGGTTTGGTTTATTGTATGTCCATGCTCCACATGCTTAACTTTGTTCAATCCCATTTTTGAATACACTGGTTAACGTTCGCTTCGCTCATTCAATCAGCGCATCCCCCTTCAGTTGCTCTTTCCGACGTTAATGTTAATCTCCGCAATGAAGCTGGAATTTCTCTGTCAATCACAATTAATCTCGATAACTTGGCGGCACCACACTAGCATGTGTCGAGATTATCCAGCAAACTTGGCACATTACTAAGACATATATGTTTAAAAAAACTAAATTTTTTTCCTACTTGATTGGACCCTGCACTTACGATCTGCATTTTGTTTCCAACTCTGCTTGCAATGAAAGACTCCCGGTCTCTTAGTGGGATTTGTTGTTTTGTGAGCCGTTTCCAGCAATAATGTATTCTAAGTTGACTTATGTTATAATAGACAATACAAATGACAATACAGACAATGGTTACAACTAGGGATCGACCGGATACCGTTTTGCCGGATCCTGGTCGGTTCCGGATAATTTGATGTCAGTGCCGGATCGGTTCCGGATCTAGGTGCCGGATCCGGACCGGTACCGGATACCGGGTAATTCACACACAAAAACGAAACAAAGCTGTTTTATTTTCCCCCCCTTATAAGTTGCAGCTATGGTGTTAATTTTCGGTTTGTTTCACATTATTTTCTCACATTAAACACGTAGAAGTCTTACGCTATTATGAGTAGCAGTAGGCCTATACTATAATTGCATTTAGGCTACAGAACTGTTTTTGCAATGTTGCTAAATTCTGCAAATTTTTTTTTGAAACAAAGCACTCATTAGGTTAAACAGTCAGAAAACATTTTCCTCGTTGAAGGATTTCTCATTGATTAGCCTACTGCTTCATTTCAAAAAATAATTAGCAAAATTTTGCAATATTTGTGAAACCAGAATGTAGTCCACTTATTTTAGATTAAAATTATTGAATTTTGGTTGCATTATGACAAAATCAAAATCACAACAGGTCTTTTATTTACAACTTTAAATTGCTTTCGTTCCGTTTTGTATTGCGCACAGTATAACAAAGACCGAAAGCAAAAAATAAAATAAAAGGAACGACACCAACATAAAAAAAGCTGTATTTTTTTTTTTCATTTTATGAACAAAACTGTCTCTACTCTTGCAACATGGAAGTCATCTTTGGTTTATCATGCTATTATTTCTTGCTAGTTTTTGATGTCGTCATTAAACCGTCTTACTTTTCGAATTTAATCCCTTGGCGTCCAAACCGCGATTTATCGCCACTTCAAAACCGTTTCTAAAACTTCCGACGCACTGTCGATTCAAAGCCCCGTTTGCAAAGAAAAACCGCCATTGCATACAACAGAGGTGTAATTCCGACTGAATTAGGTACTTTGGCACGCCTATTTTGGATTCATTTAATTTAATATCATCTTTTAATTACCTTAATTGATGTTATTGGCCGTGTCATCAAAATTGACGTGAAATTGCTTTTGTTTGTTAAAACTAGACCTTGGTTCAAGCTGTCGTAACTCAAAAACGAAACAAACGGCCGCCATCTTGTTTGCGTTGGAAAGCAGGGATTCCCCGATTGGCACGTGTATAGCACGTGATCACTATCGCGACGGGGGCCAGTCGCAAATGACGTCACGCGAAGCGAGTCAAGGTCAAAGCCATTGAAGCTAGCACGTGCGCGTCTATTTGCGGACAGCCGGCAGAGAGTTGGAGCGCGATGGCGGCTGTAAACTATCGCCGATAGCGAATATAAAGTAGGAATAAAACAACTTTAAACTACTTCTACGGTATTAAAAACGTAAAAAAAGGATTTCGTAAGCCGTAAACAACGATGTAATGAAAGAATAACCAGAGGACCATTGTTTCAAGATATCCCATGTACTGCAACGGAAGATGAATATTTTCGTAAGCGCATTTACGTTGTCGAATTTAAACTTTTTTTTTTAGTTATGAAAACCTAATACGATTATCCCAATATATTTTTGTGCACTAATTTACACTGTAATTACTACATCTGCAATTTTTTTATACACGTAGATCGTTTAGTTATTTTACGTCGATTTATTTTACCGAGGCATGCAACATGTTTACGGCGACATGTTTTGGTTGTGTTGCAACGGGTATCCGGCTCAATATAATGGCCGGATCCGGATCTTGCCGGATATCGCATTATCCGGCGCCGGATCCGGATATATCCGGACTCGGTCGATCCCTAGTTACAACTATAATTTTGCATTTACCTGCCTCTACAGTGAAAAGAGTAAGACATGTAGAGTCTGCTATCAATCCTGAAATACTTGGATTTGCGTCATATTTTTCACTGCAGCAAGCAAACCTTTCCTTGGCTAGTACTTTGGGATATGGTTGGGGGAGCATGGTATTGCCGGCCATTCAAGTCGGAAATCGCGAATTTCGATGTCAGAGCATAGCGAGATTCAGGATGGCGTTCTACCTGGAAAACCTGGAATTTATCAAGTCTGGAAAATTCAGGAAAAAATCAGGGAATTTGATTTGATAAACATACACAGAAAACCAGGGAATTTCAACATTTTCCAGAACGTCTTTTTATCTTCAAAGAATAGCTAATTCGGATTTCACTTTTTACTTGTAAAACTTTCACTGTATTCAGTAAAAGTCCATATCCATTTTGTTTCATTTATGATAAAGGGAAAACGCATTAGGCCTTATAACATGGGACGTTAAGTGCGTTTCTAGCTTTGTTCAGATTATGGCTTCCTACTGTTTACAAATACCAGTTCATGGCAATACAATTTTTGATTTAACAAAACAATGTGATGCAGTTATGGCGATTTTAGTGATATGTGAAAAAAAAATTTCATCCCAGTACTGCACCTTCCTTCGACCGAAAAAAAATCAGGAGAAATGTCAGTATTGGTCTGGAAAACCGAGATAAATCAGGGAAGTTCATCGTGAAGTTTTGCACGCCACCCTGCGATTGTCATTAAACACCTCTTGCTTGATTCCAAAAGGTGATTTTTTTTTTAATTCACTTTTTTTCTTAACAAAACACACAGCTGAGTGGGAGAGCCGTCTCCTTCAAGCCAATTAAATGCTCGTTTGAATCTGGTAATTGAACTATGTATAATATGGAGCTTGGGAAAAAAATGTCTTGTACCGAAAATTGGCCCTTAACCTTTTAGGGCACACACTGTGCTCCTTTTAGGGTTACAGACAGGCCAAGCTGACCACGCATGACTGTAGTAATGTTGTATAGGGGTATTTTTTGTGCGGCTGCCTGTGAACTAAAATGGGAACATGTATGACTTGTCTAGTGATAAAAGAAGTGAAACAAATGTCCATCAAATAATAAAAATAAAAAAAACAATAGAAAGCAATATTGGGAGAACAAGTAAGGATGCTTAGATCGAGCTGTACGGCTATATATGTAAAACTGGTGCAACGTGGAGATACATTTCAAAGGATCGCCTTAAACAAATTATTTTAGCAATTTTGTTGACATTTATTGTGTGCATGGCGTATCTTGAGTCCTGCAAGTATTTTATGAGCGGCTACATCTTCCTGGAGGGGGCGACTTTAGTCGATGGCCGCCATTGTTTTTGTAACCATTTTGGATATCAACAAGGCGCTCTGCTACCAAAAACATACAATCGATTATCTGTGTTCGTTCCGCGGCGAATTCAAGATAGGCCGCGGACACTATAAGAAACACTAATTTAGGAATAGTTTGCCTGGTGTCTTCTAGCAGTACGCACCATTGTTGAAAGAAAGCATTGTTAAATGAGTACAAAGATGTGAAAATACTAGATAAATAATGAAAGTGTCATTGTTGGCTGGGTAGGATTAAAGCTTAGGCCAAGACCATATTAAAATCCACTCCTTATAAGCCCCGATTCCAAAAAGTGCAGAAATGCGCCCGTGTAACCAACAAGTACTAGGAAAACAGGTTCAGCCTATTGTAGATATTTATTTTAAATTTGTATTCACTCTCATTTTAATGATTTGACAATACTTGCTAATGTTCCTTAAAAATCTGGATGCAATACTCTGATCTTTTTGCCTTTTGGTGTGAAAGCTTTTCGCTGGTCCTTTTCACATGTTTGCTTTTTTTTTTTTTTTTTTTTTTTTTAGATAGAGCTTAGTTACGTATTAATCTCTAAAACAACGACACTATACCACCAACGAAGAACTTACACAGTTCAATTAATTTTTCAGTTTCTATTAATTCTATTAATTTTGCCCATTTTTAGATCTCGTTTCCTCCCACATTTAGTTTCTACTTTCGTTATTTGCAGCCTCTTTCCGCCATCGCCACCTAAAGTAAAATGCCACGTTAGCCGCCATGGTTAAGATGGCAAAGAGTGTGCCACCGCTAATAATCCATACATTGTGAATATTTATTGCAGAGCAGCTATCGTGGATTTAAAATATTAATAATAAAGCATTTACTGCAAGCCAAACAATCATCCAACACGATAGTACTTCACAGCAATCAAAAGATCCGCGGTTCTGTATGCCACCTCGTAAAACATTGAAGCAGTGCACACCTCTGGCACATACGTCTGTGAAGGCTAATTTTTAAAAGTTGGAATTATCATAATTGTAGGTCAGACGATGTTAGCTTGGGTGTGAAGATAAAAGTTCTGAAAGCTTAGAATTATTTAAATGTTATCTTCAGAACTTTTAGGCCTAATTTTTAGCTAAAAAAACGACCCATCAAAATTCAAAAAAACACATATTGTAATGACTAAAATGAAAAAAATAGTCCTCCTGGCAAATACGGGAGGCTACGTGCCCGAGTCGCGTCCTTGTCGTCTGCTATTTCTAACTAAATAGTAAGACATTGTCAAAGAAAAAATGGGGTTTTCATTCAGAAATTTCGGTGTCACTGCCACCCTTCCCCCCTTCGATGTGCCGGCTGACCACACATACTATTAAATTTGTACCAAAATTGTGGCCCAACCATTGCTTTTTACTTGCGAGAGACCTCACAGAACTTTTTTCGAGACTGGTGTTGGGCTCAGAAAATATTCGTCGATGTATAGGATAAAAGAGTGGGTTAGTAGTGACATACTTGCATTAATTAATATTTGGCCCGTTATTATTTCGCACCTGGTCAAATGTTAATATCATTCCAGATGCAACTGAAATTTATGTGGAACATTGCAGGTTATAAATGCATTCAACTTCGAGTTCAAACTGGTTTAATTATTGCAGAAGAGCACTTGACAAGTTAGAGCATTGTAATTTATAATGACGGGACGGTTGACATACTGGCTACTCCCACTGGGCCATTTTGAAAAGCAAATTCAGACCAACTAGATAGTTTTAAGCAATTCGTGTTAAAGGTTTTGTGAATGAATTTGGATATTTTGTTGTTTCCAGAAGAGTTGGCCCATTGTTGTAAGGTTGTTGAAGCTTTTGTTAAAGCTCCTGGAAACCTGGTTCGTCCAGTGATTGCAAAAAAAAATTGTAAGACTGCAGTAGCACTTACCGTAAATCGTGTATTAAAGTGGCACTATCACTGATTGAAAGTAGACAAACTCTGGCAACACCTAGCGCTATCTAGTACTATCTAGCACTTGCTTGCACCTGCGAAGGAATGCACAACGACCACCTTAATAATTGTGTGAGTATTTGGTACGTCCTCGTGCACCTGGGAGCAACTGTAAAGGTTAACAAAGTCACCGCCGCTAGATGGCCACCATGTATTTTCGCTCGCTTTTCAATCGGTGATAGTGCCACTTCAACAGCCCTGGCGAAGCTGTGGGCCCCCCCCCCCCCTTTAAATCATAACTTAAAAATTACGAAAAGCCAGAAATTGACCAAAAGCTTATTCATTTAGGGAAATCAAACGTTTTATCCCCTGAAAAAATTAAAACCGTCATACATTCAATAAAACTTTAAATAGCTTGTTTACTGCAGGTTTATGCCATCACAGAAATCACGATGATTATGCAATCATCCAGAAAATGAATTTTTTATGCCCCCCCATATCGAATTAATTTTAACTGCTCATGTGCAGATGTTGAATAGGTGCTATTTACAGTAACACTGTAGGGTGTTGTTGTTAGGAGTAAGTATTTAGAATTATAGTGCCGTGTACAGAAGCTGTGGATGAAACCGCTACTGCAATCACTGCTCCACCCGAGTTTTGCGGACGACGTTTACTCAAATATCCCTTCCATCATTACCCACCTGAAGAGAACCATGAGCACTTAGTTTTGCATGTCTTCATCACTTAATAGTGTTAAAGTATAGCAGAAATATGTAGTGAATGTAACCTTTTTCGTTACTAACTCCAAGACAAATGTGTGAAGTACGGAATTTGATAGTAACAGTAATACTAACAGTATTAACGTGTTAATAGTAACAGTAAATACTCATGAAGAAAGATTTACTGGTAAAGATGGTGTATGTTATGGGCTTTTGTAGCCCTCACTGGGATACTTCCCATTTTGCCAATTTACCAGTACGCTCCTTTGTTAGTAATCTTCCTCATTTAGACAGGCATTTCAAGTATTTTTTTTGCCTTTCACTGTCTTTAATTTACATGTCAAAATTACTTTAAAATGGATGGAAAGCAATATTTTTTGTTATTTATTTATTTTTTTTTTTTTTTGCTCAATTGGCATATTGTTTCGTCATATGGGATGGGATGGAATATTTGCCGCTCCAGCTTGCATGCAAATTGTGCTAACAGCATTCCTGGTTGGTTAATTGCCTAATTCGTATGCTTGCATAGCCTCGCATTCTTTGGCCGAAACGTGGGGTGGGTGTTAATAATGGCTGCAGGCATGTCTGCTTACCACACATTTGTAAATAAATGCGGGGAAGGTGTCAAGCGAAAATAGGATTTTTTTTTTAATGCACGTTTTAGTGCTAGTGCAGTTTTACAGGAATGTGATGGTAGACAATTAAGTTATTAACGAACGCTCTTGATGCTGATAACGATACGTGGGAATAAGAAACTTACAGAAATATCTTGTTAATTTAGGGATTTCTGATTTTTTTCTGCGCAATATTTTCTGTCGATTTTTATTTTTTTTTTTCGTGTACCGACAATTTTTATTTTTCAAGAACCATGCAAAGTCCAGAAATGTTCAACAGGGGTGGACGAGGAGACAGTTGACTCTAACGGCAATTAAACAATATTTGGCTCATTGTTTATATTTTATTTTTGTGAGGAGGGACGGGGGCATCAAACGATTTAGCAATATTTTGTAAAATTGAAACTGGTAGAAAATGAGGTTTAGGCCTATGTTACTTTTTTTAACCGAGTAAGGACGGAAGTATTACCAAACTTTATCGGTTTACTAATTCTCAAGCAAAACGTAAGACGTTATTTATGTCTTGGTGGGGGGGGGGCTTAGGAATTGAAATGACTTCCAATTTTCAATGTCCCCCCCCAAAGACCCTGAAAAATTAAAAAATATATATATATATAGTACTTCGCATCGACACTCGACAGGTACCCAATGGTGTGGAAAGCATGTCTTGACTTAAAATAGTTTCTTGAAAACATTCAAAGAGTGTTCTTTAAACCACCTTTGGCCTGAGGTTCATGACAGTATAACAACTTTTAATGTGAGGGATGCATATTGTCACTACTAATTGAAGCAGTTTGAGTCGGCATGTCCATCATTACATCAACATGTGCAACGTAATAAATACCCCCCCCCCCGAAAAAAAAAAAAAAGAAAAACCTTTTTAAAATACTGTTTGCCGGATGACACAGGCAGTAATGTCAAAATGTATTACCCCCACAAAAGAAGTTTAGCGCGTTTTTAGGAATTTCAACTGCTGAAAGTCACTTTTAGATCCAAAAATTGACTTTTTTTCCCAGTTTGGTCAGTTTTTCTTTTGTGTGACCCCCCCTCCTTTCTCCGAGATAAGTGTGCCCTGCGTTGCGAGGGAATACAACACGAGATCATGTCGTATACAAAGAAATGATTGAGATATTTTTAGTACAATTTTTTGCTGGAGAGCTGTGATATGTGAGATATGTATTCATCCGCAGCCAGACGTTTTACCACCCTTTTTAACGAACGTATAGTGACGCATTATTTGAGCTGAAATTGATCAGGCGAAAGATTTTAGCGTCACACTACCGTAACCAAACGTAAACTCTTAATGTTGTTTAAGACTAAATTTTAACTCCTGCTTTTTAGTATTTACGATAGTTGTGTGGCTATTACGGCACTGGTAATGTCTAGATTTTCTTTTGGGTGCACCAATCTTGACGCTTTAGTAGCCATAAAAAAACGGAGAGTATCCATAAAACGTTGCCATGGTGATCTTGTGATGACATGCTCGGTGACTCAGGCATGCAGCTGCTCTCGCCGATGGGAAACTCGCTAGAAAGTTGTTGCTACTTAGTGATAACGCATTTTTTCCGGTTTTTTTTTTCCCAAAGTTGTTGCGAATTTAACCACTGCAAACTGACAGGCCGTTTTGTAAAATTTGTGTTGAAAATTATTAGGAAAGTTAGTGTCATAATTAGTAATTACGTAAAATCGTGAAAAACGAGATATGATGACCCAAGTTCTTGCCGATTTAACAAGGGGTTTTCCTACACAAACATCCCCAAATTTGTGTTTTGACAATTATTAGGGATGTTGTCCCAAATACGTAAAAACGTGAAAACCGAGACCACTCCTAATAATGGCCTAGTCAATGGTTTGAGTGTACAAAATTTTTTAGGGTAAGGATGAGGGGAGGGAGGGGGGTAACTTTGCTTGAAAATGCTGTGTACTGACATGTAATGATGCCGATAGTTAGAAATTCCGAATTCTGTCCTAAATTTGCGTGAAATACACGGTTTGAATTTATACCTAAGCTTGCTTAATTTATTTTGTCGAATTTTTAGTGGGAGAGGGTGGCAGCGGTCCAATGTTTTTGAGAGTTGTTCTATGTGGCCAACCGGATGCAACCTCAGAGTGAGGGGAAGACACCCACGTTTTCCAGAGGCCGTGAAGGTGATGTGTCAACACGGAGTTTTTGCAATTGTAATTTTACTCAAATGTACGAGAGAAAAAAAAAAACATAGAAAGGCTAAACAACAGAGCCAATTATTATTTGATTAAATTACTAAATGGAATTGTATTATTAAGAATAAATCTAGGAAGTTAACGATTTTAAAAATAGCGACGCCATCTTGTAGTCGCTGATTGGTAACTTGCTTTAACTTGCTGCTAGGAGATTGGGGGGGGGGGGGCCCGACGATCATTCCCACCGTCCTCTCTGGTTAACAAGATGTCTTAAAATTTGAAGTCTAAATAAATTTTACAACTGTAACATCAATGTCATTCACATTCATGCATGTTTAATTATATTAACGAAGCACGGTCGGAATAACACAAGAGGGGGGGGGGGGGGGGGAGCAACAAACCCACCCTCTCTTCCACACAAATCAATAAACTAAACTTAACGTATAATCAAGGGCGTATTGGCCATAAGGGACAACGGGAAGTTTCCCGTAGGGCCTATACTCTGAGGTCCTGTCGGGGGCATTTTGAATTTTTTTCATGATGACTGCTTTCTAAAAAAAAAAAAATGTAACCAGATAGGGGGCTTCGTTAACCATTTCTCGGGCTTAAAATGGCCCTCCCAGTACTCCTCTGGGGTTAGTTTACTCATCACTGTAAGCGGGTAGAGTAGTTTTGAAGGAATTTGATGAGGTGGCAGTAACATTTCTCGGTTCGACTTTCATTACGGATTAGGCCTATGTAATTTAATTGGGAGGGGGGGGGGGAATGTTTTTCGGATGTGCTTGAGACGAGTTCAGAGTCCTTTCCAAGGATGGCCTTTTAAGTTTTTGTAAGATTATTTTTCTTGCTTTGCTTTGCAAATCTAAACAAGGTTTTGTACTCCCCTCCCCCCGCTCCCCTCGTTATGTATGCTAATGGAACGTAACAATTACAGAACAAAAACGTACTCGTTTCATGTTGAAAGCAATGTGTAACTGAACCAAAGTCAAAACAGCAAAGGAACACGAACAAATTTCTGTAAGGTTTCAGATAGAAAACTGTTGCTGAAATGTTTAGTCCACGTGAAACACGGTAGGTAACCTAATGATTGGTGTCTGCGTGTGTCGTAATAATTATGGTAATTTGGCTAAATTGGCTTCACTGGAAAACAGTATAGTCTAAACAGGGTGCTGAACAGAAAGTAAACGACCGAAAAATGCTGAAAAAACGTAGTAAAAAAATAGGCGCGTATGTTACGTTTGTGTGGCTATGTGTACACCTTGATTCTTGTTAATTCTAAGCTTATTGGCGTTAAATTTACCAATTATCAAAAATATATTAATAGCATAATGGAAACCCAACGAAACAAAGCCATTATTTCGGGTTAAAATTATGGAAAGTTGGACTGGCATAATAAAACATTAAAAATAAGTTGCCTTCCGTATTTTTATGAGATTTACGTAATAGTTGAATACAGCAGTAAGGTTTAACCATTGGCAAAAATAAACATTGTGTTCGGATGGGGCTGGTTCATCGGCTCTTGGTGGTACGAAACAGCAACTGATATCTGAGACAGTTCAGGACAACCTATTCATGTTTCTTTCCTGTTTTGATTTCGTTTCAGTTAAACCTTACTGAAGCTAAAACATCAGGCTAGTCATTTTTTTTGTTGTCGAATTCGTGATACTTAAAGGCACCTTGTCAACTCCGGCGCCTTTGCACCGTAGAATCTTCGAGCAATAATAAAGAAAACAGCGGTAAATTAAAAATGGAACAACACTATTCGCTGCGGTGCTGCGATTTTCATAACTAAAACGAGATCACGTGACCCAATCAACCTATTGGATGACGGAAAATCTGGAACGTGGATGCTGTGTTTAGAATATGGGCAATGCTATCGAAATGATGAACAGTCGCCTTTAAGCACAAAGAAGAACGATATTTGGTAGTCGTTCAATTTTTGCTTTTAGCTTACCACGTTGTTCTGCGACTAGTGCTGAGAATTATTAATTGTTGGGATTAATAAGGAAGGAGGGGGGGGGGGGAGATTTACTCGCTGTAGATGAAGTTTCCAGTTGCTTTCGTAGCATTTTTACTTGGGATATTTAGTTTAAAGCTAATTTCCCGGCTGCCTGACCGCTTTGCTCTTTTAACATTCAGGGAATAGTCCATTATTGCCTCCCCCATCCCCCCTCCGGTCTCCCCCACCCCACGGTTAAATTTAACTAAAACGTTTACCCGATCGTAACAAAAGCACCAATTCAACGAATCGTTTTGCGTAATATATTATAAGGAAGGCGCATAGGTATGTGTGTATAAGCGTTGAACCGGTATTTATGCCCCAATCTGGATGACACCAACGCCGTTCTAGGAACATGTTTTTCGAATCAAAACACTTAGCGTTCTCGGCATATTTGCATTTCGTTTTTCATCCGAAAACCGACACGTATTTCTCCTTTTTTAATCACTGGAAGGGAAAGGAGGCGCACTCTCAATTAGGCGAAAGTTGGGAGTACAAAATTCCCAATGGATTTCTGGGGCGGGGGGGGGGGGGGAGTAGAATTAATGCGTGGGTGTGGCGTCGGGGTGGCTCCTGCATTCCGCACGAGGACGGCGTTCGTTGGACCAAGGCCAATCCCCTCCCCCGCCCACCTGTTCAGGGCGGGGTTGAATTCCTACCTAGCCTGGAGGTCACAAACTTGGCCGGACACTCGACAAAAGAGTGATGATACTTCCAAATGATTTTTGTAGTACACCCGAACACCTGTTGGGGAGTTTTAATGGTGTTAAAGACCCGTCTACCCCCTGCGGTGAGGCGCAAAAATAATATAATAAAAAAAATGGTTATCGGGTGTCATCCATGCCCTTAAGTGGATTTGTGTGTTTGTAATTGCTGGGTTGTTGTCGAACTTCGGTTGCTCTTGAAGGGAATCCCGAAGCCCGTGTGTTTTGGTGCTTATCTGTGGGATCATCCGTAAATTACGTCACTTTTTTTGGTCTATTTTGAAAGACTCCCCACCCCACACCTTTTTCAGAAAAGTCCCAATTAAAAAAAAAAATCCCACTGTTTTAATTCAAATTCGTTGCACTTGCAGCAACATCCGGAAAAAGTAAATTTTTTAATAACATCGTTACTGGCATTTTTAGCAACAGTTCGTTCATTCACTTTTGACGGAATCTAGGGAGGGAAAAACACCTGGAAAATAATTTGCTTCCTGGGCCCTGAGTTCTCTCTATCCTAGCCACCCTTTGCTTCATGTGCATAACGTAGCGGAGGAATATAGAAAATAAACTCATGTATTTGAGGATCTGTCGCTCGGCAGAGTAATTTTCATCTTCGGAACTGAATTATATTTTATATTCCACGAAAAATTTAAAGTTTGCGCCAACTTTTAATTTCTCGTGGAATATACAATATAATCGTATAATTGAGTTCCGATGATGAAAATTGCTCTGCCGAGCGACATATGGTCAAATGCAGGAGTGTATTTTCTAAATTCAAACGGCCAAAACGTAATGATTTATGCCCTGTGTGCTTCTCATGTACGATTTTTGCCAATTAGAACAAAATAGCAAACTGTATCGTCTCTTAAACAGACAAACTGAGACAAAACCAGTTTAGGCGAGTATTCGACATTGCTCGCTGCGCTCGTTCTGCCAATTATCAATGTATTAACATACTCCGCCACATTTTGCTGGGAATTGAGTTAGCGCGTTTGGAAGGTATGTATGTCCCTTTAATTGTTCATTTAACGTGTTTTTTTTTTGTTGTCTTTTTTTGACATTCCGAAACTTGTGGTTTGTTATCGAAAAAAAACTAAGGAAACTTCTATGCCTACCGTATTTTGATGTCGTTACATCACCAACAGTCTTGAGAACATGGAGAACATTTCAATTTCGAATAGTCTGGTTAGCGAGATCATGCGCAGAAATGAAAGCTGGCCCCCCCCCCCCCCCCCCCAGCTAAAGAATAAAACCTGCAAATCGCTGTAAATTAAATAACGGGATAGAGGAAAACAATCCAAACAACGAAAATCATACTACACTAGTTAAACATAGCTTACTACAGATTACGTTATTTCCCACATATGATTTTTGCTGTTTGGCTTGTTTAATGGGGGAAAAAAAACCAAAGAAAATAAAGCTGAATGGGAAAAAATTAGATTCGCCGTTTTTGTTGTTCTTTTCATGTTGTAGTTGTTATAGGTTTGTTTTTTAGATTTAGTCAGTTGCCCTGCCTCGAACTTCACCAGGAAAGGCATTGGTGAAATTTCTTTCGTGCGCTTTTTTTTTTATTAAACTTTTTTCCCTCGGCTTTATTTTTCCATCAGCTTTATGCCAAAGCCTACCCCCCTCCTTCTACATTCTGTGAAATTTATTGAAATAACATCATAGAAAGTTTCATCCTAAAATCTTTTAATTTAATTTGACAATTTATCAAGATCCCATTTTCCAAAAGTGGGAATGTGAGAAATTTATACAAGTAATTTACGTAATAGATGATAATAAATAATTATACGGGCAATAAAAACAGTAGCAATACGTAAATATACACCAAATGCAAATACCTAAACCAATCCATGTAAATCTATAAATCTCAACAAATCCGCAACTTCCTCCTCCTGAATCCATTGCAGATTAACAAATCTACAAAGTCATTGTCTTATTGACTTCGTCGAGCCCTCAATGCGTGACCGTCCCCCTTTAAGACGGTCTGCTAAATATTGGAGGCGACGAGCACTTGGTGGCTATAGGTTTTGGTTTGCTGCCCATCTCGCCAAGTGAATTTTTATCTGGACGAAATTTAGTGGTGGAGAGTGAATCAGCATTTGAAGATAAGATCCACTTAGCAGCCCTCCAAGTCAAGTGAGTAGATAACAACATACCATAGTGGGCCATACCTTCCCTCAGGCTGTTTAACAGGATGGCGTGCACATTGCCAGCTAGCAGGATGACTGATGCATGGATCGATACATTATTGCAGTTACACAACACGGATCAAAAACAATCTAAATAGCTATTTTATTTCAGACGATGAAGAATAAAGATTGGAAGCAAAATAAGCATAAATAGGCGGAACTTGTATAATAAGTGACGACATATCCAGGAATGTCTTTAGCCATTATGTTCTAACCACTTCGTCA
>JAHWFP010212282.1:22785-37798 GCA_023313725.1 Lithobius niger | reverse complement strand
TTAGCTTGTTGTCACGGATTATAAGACTGCAGGCATTTACGAAAATGATGTAACATTCAGCTAATCCAGAGAGTGTAGTTACCATGACAACGACACCATTGCCATCACGATTCAATTCTGGCGGCGAGGAGTCGTTGCGTAAACGCGCCCTTACAGAGCCCTAATAGAGCAGTGACATTTGCCGCCATATTGGCACCAGTATGGGTTTTGGAGGGCATAACTACAAGGTGCACTACATAAAAATGGAGGAGAAAACAACGGAAGAGCGGATTTCTTAGGCTTAAAATAACGTTGTTTTCTCCAACAACAAGAATCGCGCGTTTTAGGTCTAAGAAATCACTCTTCACAGCATCGGCTTCAGTATGATGCCCTTCTGTTTCTCTCTGCAGTCCCCCTTGCAGCTAACCCATTAAGGCTCCAGCATAGAGTTATATACAATAATACTACGTCGTGTCACTGCTCTATACACCGATCATACGCTTTTCTTGCTGCGCCCCTAGAAGATGCCATTTCTTCCTGACCCTTATTAAGTCTAACAGGCGTATTACAGAAATCTACTCAAGTGTGAGTGGGGCTAAATGTGAATGTAAGGGTCAAAACGCATCTATAGAAATACCCGCAATGTTAGAGACATTCACATTCGCTTTTGTGGCTGTACTAAAAGTGTTGACCCTTACATTAGATGTTTCCACTCATATTTGCCCTCCCACACTCACACTAGAGTGAATTTCTGGAATACTGGTGTAAGACAAGGTTCGTGGAGATCTGGATGGAAATCTTGCAATATGAGAACTAGACGTTAACACAGGAGGAACACTCCAGATGCAGCAAAGTTTGAAAACGGTGCGAAGGTGCCTGCCTGCAAACTGTGGTGTTTTCTTGCATGGAAAATAAGAAAACTGATTGACATTTTTCTATTATGGCGTGTGATGTAGCCTATAACTTTGTATATGAACGGGACGAAAAATTATGACCAAAAAACTTAGTCGAAAGGCTAATCGCATTTTATTTCCCTAAGTCTCCCGAGTACTGTTATTATCAGCGTTGCTAAGAAGACAACAATGTCCGAGGTATGCATTTCAAAACTGGAGTAGTTTTAGGACGGTGTTGTTGCAAATACCCTGAAACTTATCATTTTTTTTTTAAAGGAGAGAGCGAGACTTTTGACTGAAATTGAAAGAAGCCTCAAATTAACAGTGAAAGACATAGTTTTTGGTCTTGAGATCATGATTTATTATAATTTATTATCGTCAAATACTTTGAAATTAAATTTTTCTAAAAATTTAGGAGATCTTGTGTAAAGGGGAAAAGCCACCAAATAACAGGCGGCAGCATCCATAGCCATTTACCGCTATCTACTTCTGTCCGTGCCCTTACTTTCAACAAGCGAAGGAACACACAAATAAATTTCTTTTTGTGAAACAAAGAAGCCACGTGCCGCCTTAATTATTGAGTGTAAAGTGGGTGCGCCCACGTGCAACTGGGCGCAAGAAGCGGTAAAGTTAAACCTAACGATATCACGGGCGCTTTTTTTTCTATAATTCGACCGTTTTGACACGCAGATTTTGAACCGGTAAATTGGCGCCATCTAGTGACAGCGATATCGTCAGCCTTGACGGCTTCCTCCCTGGTGCACGTGGATGCACCAACTTTACATTCAATAATTAAAGGGATTTACCTCCCAGCGCCAATTTTCTCGATCCACCACATCAAGTACGGCCCTAAAGGTCTATTTACTTACCGTTAGTCTTTCCCTTGCTAAAAAACCGTTTTAAAATGTGGCGTCTAGGAGATTTTCTGTTGAATTTTGTTAACTATATTTAAGAACGAACCGTAACTATATGATGCATTGCACACGTACAATAATCATGACGTTTCATCCCTGTGTGTACGTCTACCAATTTTTTAATAATTACCATGAGATCTAAAATCTAATAGACTAATCCGGTAAAAATTAAAATTAATTATTCCAATAGATCGCCGAAGCAAAATTATAAGACACTAGCCTAAAAAATTATAAATTGTTATTTTAAAATAAGTGAATCATTCCAGTTTGTGACTACACAATCGTTGACTTGATTCTGTCTCGTGTATACTATTCCCAAAGCCAACCGAGACAGCAGCTATGTGAGGAACGCAGCTACCACCCCAGCCGACCTTGGCGCTGTAATTGCTCGGATGACGATTTGCGCGTAGCTGTAATTTGGCACGCGGAATGTTATAAGGCAGGCCGGGTGTCCCTTTAAGGAGGCACATGACTAGTTTTGTCGTGTAAAATGAAATTTCTTTACTCATTCCTTCGCTTGTTGAAATCAAGGGCTACATTTGCTGGGACTGGTGGCAGTGGTTCTTTTACCCTTCCATTTTCCCGATCACCCATTAGGGGTCGGCCTAACCTATATTATTATTATTATTATTAACTGAATAATGGTAGACGGCGCTAGATGCTGTAACTTGTCATTCGGTGAACACGCACCTTCAAGTCACTGATCTGCGCTTAAAATAGAACGCAAGGAAGGCAGAGTGCACAAAAAAAAAACACGAGTCAATAGGGAAGTGACACGACGTAGTATTATTGTGTATAACTCTATGGTGGAGCCATTAAATGGGTTAGCTGCAAGGCGCACTGGAGGGAGAAAGGAAGATCGTCTTATTGAAGCCAATGCTATTAGACTGGATTTCTTAAGCCTATAACGCGCGATTTTTGTTGTTGGAGAAAACAACGTTCTTTTAAGCCTAAGAAAACCGCTCTCAAAGCACTGTCTTGACTAGAATTGCCGTTGTTTCCCTTACATTTTAATCTTGTGCACCTTGTAGCTATTACCTCCAAATGGTGTCGCGTAGCCAATATGACGTCACTTGACGCTGCTCTATAGGTGAAGAGAGTATGATAGAATGCTGCATGTAACTGAATGGTTCAGCAAATGAATTTACATAAAAAAAAAAAAAACAACTGCATCACTGTACCGGTGCAACCATAATACGAATAACGGTCTATTCAGTGAAATTGCTGCCGGGCAGGTGTAATTTTTTTCCTAATTCGGTTCGAATCTAAATTATTATTATGGTGCTTGGTCTTTCTGTAACGTTTCAAACTCTTCACATAATTTCGGCAGGGATCCCTAACGACCAAAAGCTTAGGCAGATTACAATTTCCCTGCGTGAACTCTTATCATAAACGCTCGTTTTCAGAATCCTTGCTGTTTCATCTGAGAACTATCCCCTCTCCTTCCATTTCACTGTAATCTCTATATATTTTCCCTGCTCCATGTTGCTATTCCTCCAAAATGGCCGCTATTTAATGGCGGTCGTTGTGCTAAGGCACTTCAGTTGGAGCCAATTAGTGTCCGGCATGCATGGCGCGGCCATTTCTTGTTGCAATGATGCCTTCCACTGCCCTCCACGCCCTCTGTTGATCATTACACGCAACACGGCTGGGTCGTAACGGCAAAAATGAGCGGGATTTTGCGCGCCGGGACCAAGGCTGAGTCTTTCTTTAAACCACTGGCCCGAGTACTAATGCGCCACTTTGAATAACAATGGGCAGCTGCTACCACTACTCTCCGTTTATTCAACCCCCCTCCCACCCTCACTCATATGTTTTCAGCATACATTTTTGTTTCAAATCAGTCTGGACAGAAGAACGTCTATGTAAATTAATCGTTGTTCACTTCTGCCCCTCCTCCGCCGCGCCCCCCCCTCCCCAGCAGAACAAGTAATGCACCACAGTAATGATTGGAAAAAAGTTGAGCTACTTTAAATGGCGTGGTACAGCAACGGAGGGAAAGAGTATTAGCGTTAAATTATGTTTGTAGTTTTTTACTTTTCCTGTTTTGCTGTTTAAAAAAAAAATCAGGGTTGTACATAGTGCTGATATCAACAAACACAGGAAACTTGGAAATTAAGCCAACAGCGAAAATCATACACTATAACGTAGTTCAGTAAGCCACCTTTATGCACTTACGTTTCGTCGGAGTGGCTGACCCGGATTCGAACCAGCTACCCAGTTCGCCCCCAGATCACTTGCATAGCGCCTTAGTCGCTATGGCCACATCCTCAACTGGCATAAAGATAACTCACTGAACCCGTTATTAAGGTCACAACCGTGACCAAGGCTCCATTCGACCGAAGTTCACTCGGTCAAAGTCAATGGAGAGGGAAGACAAATCATACACTAACAAGGATCAATAAAGGAGAAATATATAGACATAAATCGCTGGAAAAAATACTAAGGAAAATTGGAAATTAAGCCAACAGCGAAAATCATACACTAGAAATAACGTAGTTCAGTAAGCCACCTTTATGCACTTACGTTTCGTCGGAGTGGCATGACCCGGATTCGAACCAGCTACCCAGTTCGCCCCCAGATCACTTGCATAGTGCCTTAGTCGCTATAGTCACATCCTCAACCTGCACCAATTTTCCTTAGTATTTTTCCAGCGATTTATGTCTATTTATATCAACAAACACAGTCAGGGTGTTGCCCGTAATGGTAGCCTTATGCCCTCACGCATGCTGTAGGCATTGCGAGTGTGAAACCTGTCAAATACACAAACTATGACAATTTTTGCTTTTCCTGTCTTGCTGTTAGAAAAAAGGCAGGGTCGTACATAAGAGTGAATATCAATATACACAGAGTGTTTCCCTGTAGTGGTACCTTATTACCTCACGCATGCTGTAGGTTTTCTGAGTGTGAAACCTGTCAAATGCACAAATTATGGGAATTTTTCAGCACTCATCATGCCTACTCCGTGGTGGATTTCTCACTTCTTAAGAGTATTTCTTGCCTCCTTGGCATCTACTCATCTACATTTTTACTCATCACTGATTTAAATTGCAGGGCTTCACTTCGAGACCTAAGTTCGTCAGCATTTTTTTCACTGAGCGTGTCGTGAACCCTTGGAACTCTCTTCCTGAACACGCTGTTTTAGCTTTATGGCTTGACTTGACGTTTGGATGCGCTGACTTGGCTTCTGTTTTTTTTTGTGGGAGGGGGAGGGGGTGCCTTGTAAGCTTCGGCTTGGTGCTGTCTTAATCTATTTCTATTTTTATCTAGTATTGTGTCAGTTACAAGCCTATTTATAAAATACGTACAGTGACACTTTTTAAATACTTTCATTGTTTATATTTACGTCTAGAATTCTACGTTTTTAAAGCGTCACTGAAAGTTACATTTTTTGTGTGAAGTATGGTAAATATACCCATACCAGATTTGTTGAAGTGCTTAGGGATAGCTTTTGAAAAAGAAGAATTTAAGGAACTAAAAGAAAACGGGACCAGACTTCTAATTGTTACAGCAGACAATTGGAACCTATAGTTTTACATACTGTACTTACATTGTAGGCTACTTGTATTAAACTGGGGCTTATACTGAGGCATAAGCCCCCAGTGCATAAGCAGTGCGTATAGCAGCAGCCTCGACTGCATATAGGTATAAGTCCCCGTGTATAATTAGCTCATGTCACAAACTTTAGCCCATACTTGGAAATTGTGGACACTCTTAAGCTTTTCACTATCGTTTGCTGCGGATTAATGCAAGGACAATGGATTTTCTTAGGCCATTCATTGTCCCTGCAGGTTTTTAATTATTTTAGTCAGATCTACATTCTTTGCATTCCTGTCCTTTGTCTCCCGTTCTTTGGGCACCTGTCGAAAAGCACAATAATGCAGTCTTCTTTCTCTTTAAGTGTCGAAGTATACCCCTAGCTTTGTTGTTATTGTTGGGCAATTCGGCATAACGTCTCATTAGCCTGTTGTTGCAGTCATTAGGATCTTGCCGCAGCAAGCATGTCTTTTATTTAAGCTTCTGGGCGGAGGCCAAGGCATGCCTGCGTTCATGCCGACCAACCACCTCGGACCCGGCCACGTGCTAATCCGTGCAAAATCACCACCCAGCAAACGGACCGCCTGCTGCGATTATGTGTCCAGGCTACCTAATGGTTTCTCAGTCCTTGCCAACCTGAATTGTCTGGACAACGGGCAAAGCAATGGGGGAAGGAATAATGACGTCAGGGTTGTGTCCGATGTCGCTGCTGCCTTGGCTCAGGCCACAGCCAAAGTCTTTGTTTCCACTTATTATGATCATTATGCATCGTCTGTTGGTTGGTTCCGGCTGTCTTGGGGGTATTTACTTGCGGTTATTGTGGCCATCGTCCATTACGAGGGCCGAAGGAGATGTGGCATTTATGGGGGTCCGGTTAAGCCCTCTCGCGCACGCTTGCGGTCCGTCCGTCCGCTGCGTTCCCTAAGTTGACAAATAGGAAAAAGTGTTGCAATGAGAAAATATTTCCATACCGTTGCGCGGGGCTTTGTGGTGTTATTACAATGGGCGTTGTGTGGCACAAGTAATACTCAAAAATGAGCACTGCAAAGCGGACGGACAGAATGAGTTTGCAACTTACAACTGGGTCTCTGACAACAACAAAGAATGGTAACGGGCACCAACAAACCCTCACATTCTTCGTTGGGGTTGTTATTAACCGGACTTTATGGGTATTTTAAGGGAAAAATCCGGGTTATATTACTGTGTCCATAGTAAAGTCTGAGTTCTGCGATCCTGGTCTTTGGACGAAGTTGACTAACAGTTTGTAATGTTAAGCATCGAGTCCTGTTTCAAGTTATGAAATTTTGCATTTTACTGTTTTGTGTTTACAATTTTATTCAGCATTGCTTTATGGTTTGTTTATATCATGTAATAGAATACAAAAGATATATGTTTTGGACTGGGTTTCTTTCCCCCCCATAAATTGTAATGTATGGGCGATTAAATCTATGGGCATTCTGGCGTGCCTACAGAACACCAGGCGTAAAAGGTTCAAAATTAACTAAACACGTGAGAGACAAGTGCACTTTGTCAAGAAATCTTTACAAATTTTTCAACGGCCTTAATCCTATCTGTCTGTCTGAATGTTTACGTAACAGTTTTAATTAGGTTCTGATGAAATAATAAACTGTTACAACTCGTTTACTGAGACCACACGAGACCTGAAGTCAACATTTATGTCATTCTGTCGAAAGTTACGTAAAAAAGAACTGTGTAAATGCACTTACTTCCTTGGCAGCAAGTTTTGTAACAACGTATCATACTACTCTGCCTAAAAAAAAATTACTGAAATTAACCATTTCCAGAAATGCCTGTAGAGGTGGATATTGGGCTATGTATACATATATGTCTCTTTCGAATTTATTTAAAACTAGAGGAAGCAAGTGTGCTACCCACGGATGGTGTTAGATGGAAACCCACCATCTAAGAACCCGACCAATCAGATTTTTGTGCATACTAGCTAACAAACGATGATTTTCGTTTGCTTCACTCACTCAATCAGCGATTCCTAGCTTAACACAGCCCGGACCCCTTTTCCGGACCCGGTCTTTTCGCCCATTTCCACGATTATTTTTTATAGATTTTAATCTGAAGAATATTTACAAGAATTTTAGATTTTTGTTGTGATATATTCTTGGACTGTGATCTTTTTGTATCTGTACACTTGTTATTTATCAATGTGCTTCGTATTTCATAGTGTTTCTTGTGTGGTTTTGTTATGTTTTCTTTTTTTTTTGGTTTCATTCTTTTGTTGTTTCTTTTTTGATGTTGCATAATTTTTAATTACTTTTATGGAATGGTATTCAATGTGCCACATGTGAGCAATACCAATTGCAAAGTGCAGGCATCGACGTATATATACTGTTGACCAGGTTCTAAACTCACAGACTTAACCCAAATCTTTCCTCACTATCGAAACAAAGACTATAGTTACTGACACAAAGGCAAAGTGACTTTCGAAAAAGGGCTGGCTGTAGAATGGCATGAGGCTAGGCTACATAGCTTTCAAAGTAACAAGAGAAAACAAAATCCTCGATGCAGGAAGTTAGAGAATGGTAATAATCTAGGTCTTACGTCACTAGCATCTACTTTTGCGTAATTATGGTCTCACAGTCTTCAGAAAGTTTCAAGAACGCCTATTTCCTACTGCAGGAACGTTTGTCAAGATACACGGCAATAAATTAACACAAATGAAAATGAGCAACACTTTTATTATGAACACAGATGAACACATAAATAAATGTGCATGGCAATGTTCGACTAAAAGGAACTTCCGAAAACTTTTGGTGGAGGTGGAAACTTTGCGAAACATCAGGTCGAGGAGTGGAAACTTCGTTTGGCAAAACGTCTGGTGGTGGTGGAAACTTCGTTTGAATTTTGAACATGTGTTTAGGGCATTGCTTAATTCATATTTAAAATTTTTGGAACCATAAAATCGGCTTTAACCAGGTTATGATTGTCTTGTCGAATGGGTTTCTTTTCAACCTGGCTACATCTTTTCGACGGAGAAGCAAGAATTGTATGAGAAGGGAAAGAAATGCGAAATGGGTGCCTCCGATCTTGGGCTAAACGACTGACCACAACACTCAGAATTAAACGATGTTCCACATTATGTTTGCAGAAAACTGACTGTGTGACGCCACGTTTCCTTCCGCTATACGAGTGCAAAAAACACGTAAATATCCCACTACAGTAAATGTGTAGAGTCTACAAGCGCGATAGCCACATGTTTTTGGACTCCTATAGTACAAAGAAACGTAGCATCATACGTAGAGAAACGTAGCGTCAGTTTTCTGCAAACATAATGTGGAACAAGCTATAGATGATTCCATAGCTGTGAAAAGCCCGACTTGGATGTTCGCTGCATTACTCTCTGAAAGATGCTGTGTTCTGACGGAACACACCTGTGTGTACCAGTACAACCAACACATTGAGTTGTGTACTACCAGTACACAGTTTGTGTATGCTGGTACACACAGATGTGTTCTGGCAGAACACAGTGTTTTCAGAGAGTACCCTGATCTTGTAGGAACTTAATCATCAGGATGCTCTTTCCAATCAATTACTTAATCAGATTCTAACTGGCTTACTATAAAATTTAAAGTCGAAGGCTTCCCCCCCCCCCCCTTCCCCAGTCTTCATGACTACCGAGCACTGCACGCTAATTCAGTTTTAGTAAAACTGATAGAGAATCCAACAACAAAGGTGCACGACGTTAACTGCTCCACCTCCACTTGCCTTTCATCCAGAGAGAGCGACAATCAAATTTATTTCTGGTACAAGAGTTAACGGTTGGCTTCGGCTACAGTTTTATCAATCAGTGGGCTGGTTGGTGAAGTATCTCAACACAGAGCCAGAACTTAATAAAATTGGAAAACACAGAACAGAGGTTAGCGAAGTGCAACGAATCTTAGCCTCCTTCACAAGCTGTCTGTTGCAGTTCAATCTGGCGACGGGTGTTTGCGAAGCCCTCGTCCACGGAGATTCAGCAGCTCCCGGACACGGACACTTGGCGCCCGCCCCCGCATTGGACGACTGCCTCCTAGTGCTCTCTCTCTCTCTCTTTCTCTTTCTCTTGCCTAGTGTAGCAATTAACCCCGAGCAAACAATGGGCTGAGGCGGAGTAGCTGTTCGATCACAAAACACAAGCCTGTAATCGCGTGTAGTAGTTTTTTTCCTCTTTTTTTTTTTTGCTATTCATTCAGTCCCACTCTGATCCCTCCTGTCTTTGGAACTTGGTCCAGTTTACTCCCGAGCCTCGACAAGTTGAAAAAGTGAGCCACTTTTCCAGTTCCTACGAGACTACCGAAAACGCGAATTAACTAAACTTACCGCAAAACAGCTTAAATGGAAGGAAATATCGTTAACAGACAACTTTTCATTGAAAACTTCAGTAGGCAATTCAGTTACAAAATTGAGCTAAAGGGTTATGGGAAGGGGAGGTGAGCATTGATGTCTAATCAAGGGATGCACCAAAAATGACAAGAGTAAACAAAGAGCACAAAACTGGTGAACATCCTCCCAAACCACTATGTTAAAACTAGAGGAAGCCCGTGCTATGCACGGGGCCGGTCATGAATTAAGTTTACGGACACATTTCCCGGGGCATTTTTCCGGCACCCTTCCCGACGACTTGTCAGATTGACCGACCACTCATGCCTGCCTTCTGTTTGCATGCAGGTAGAATGGGAGAGCGCATTTGCAATGCGGGCGCGAGCATGGTAGAAGTGATTGTTCGGCCCAACGACTTGTCAGATTGAACCTTTATTGAGTTGATCGGCCACTCATGCCTGCCTCCTGTTTCCACACAGGTAGAGTGGGAGAGTGCATTTTCAATGCGGGAGTGAGGAGGGGAGAAGTGGTTTTCCTTTTAGCCTTCCCTTTAGCCTTCCTTTTAGCCGGCCTCCAGGATTATTATATAGATAGCACGAAGAAAAAGTGTCGCGCACTTAAATAAATTGTGGCTTTCAAGCATTGTGAAAATACTTATTTACCGTCCTCATCTAGCATCGTATTGGTTTGTGGTATAACCTGTTGACATTGTACACTTATTTTCTTTTTCTGTGCATACCTTCCCTTGTCACGGGTTCTTAGTGAGAGAGGTGCCTCATTGCATGTTTTATTCCTGGTATAACTGGAGACACCCCCCACCCCGCCCACCTATTCTACTTTGCTGTGACCAGCATAGAGTTGAGATATCATAGTGACAAGCGTTTTCGTTAAGTTAATCCCACTAATTAATCCTAAAAAAAAAATAATAACATAATCAAATACTGAATACCAGTATGCTGCGTTTCGATTCTAGTTGTTCTGTTCAGCTTTACATGTTAGCCTATGCATAACTCATGCAATTATTTTGGCAGCCTAAAACTGTCAAGTAATTATAGATTAATCCTTAAACTTGTATCCCTTGTATAGAGCAGCGTCATGTGACGTCATATTGGCTACAAGAGAGATAGCTGCAAGGGGCACTAGATTAAAATGGAGGGTTAAACAACGGGTTAAACAACGGCACTTCTAGTCAAGGCAGTGCTTTGAGAGGGGATTTCATAGGCTTAAAAAACGGTTTTTTTCTCTAATCCCTTACGCTGCTAGGTTGTAATCGGAAAAGAAAAGATTCCACTTGCTTAAAAACGTCAGCAACTGCCAACAAATCGACAAAAATCGCGCGTTATATATAGGCCTAAGAAATCCGCTCTAACAGCATTAGCTTCATCAGTAAGACGGCCCTTCTTTTCCCCTTCCAGGACCCTTGCAGCTATCCCAGTTACTGGCTCCAGCATAGAGTTATGTACAATAATACAACGTTGTGTCACTGCCCTATAGGAAACATTAATCACCGTGATCAGGCTTCGAGTCTGAGGGAGGGGGGAAGTAAACGAAAATAAAAACAATAGTGACTTTACTAAATTCTAGTTTTGGCTTGCTTAATACGCAAATAGACTCCATTTAGTAGCATACTCAGTTAATGATTTTCTAGTGTGTTTTTTTTTCTTGTTTTTCTTCTTCTTAATTTTACAAAACCTCTTGTGGACAAATCCAAGCGTCAATTTTCTCTTCAGTGCAGTGTAGGAAAGCCTGCCCAAGGCTGCTTAGAGTGCGGGCTAATTAAGAATAACAAATAATACGGGCTAGGCAATAAGTCGTTCATTTACGGGTTTAAAAAATAAATGAAGGAAAAAGTGCTTAATAGAGCCAGGAAATTCTCAAATTTTGTCATCTTGGAGGTGTCGCACGTGTTAGGAGCGCACCGTGTTTCTGGCGCACAGGCAAAATAAGCCCACGCCCGGAGTTTCACGATTTCTTGCGTCATACGCTTTAGAATTATAGAAAACTCGATGTATATAGTAGCGCGCCACCTCAGTCGGTGTTTCATACATATCTGCTTATCTGCTTAGGGTAAATAAGAAAAAAATTAAAAATTGTGACACCCCCCCCACAAAACTTTTATCCTGGAGCCACTACTGATCGAGGCTGTATTATTCAGTGCTCAGCATAACTGGAAGTCACCTGGTCGTCCCCACCACTCAGGTTAGAGTAAGAGATCACCAAGACCCTTCAACGGTTATGGGATCTATCCTGACCTGGACCATTTTTCGATGACTGGCGGTTCCCCAGTTCAAGGCCTTGGGTGTGCCCCCCCCCCCCCCCCACTAGCCTTCTTTCGCCTTCAGAATACGTGTAGCAAGGTCCTAAATTGATCCCCACGAGCTTCAGATGACACAAAGCTCTCATAAATGTATTCTAATTTTTTTTAAGTACACAAAAATAGACTGATTAAAGACGGGAAAGCCAAAGGCTCACAAGAAATAACTAAATACAGATGCAAACCTATTTACGTTGCCTTTTGGACTTATATGTCAGACTGCCTGAGTGGGGAATCGAACCCATGACCTTTGAAACCAAAAGCCAAGGTCCTACCCCTGAGCCATAAAGGACACGGCCTTAAAGGAAACGTCCATAGGCAGCATTTAACACGTGCATATGGCTCAGCGGAAGGATCTTGGCCTTTGGTTTCAAAGGTCCTGGGTTCGATTCCCCGCTCAGGCAGTCTGACATATAAGTCCAAAAGGCAACGTAAATAGGTTTGCATCTGTATTTAGTTAAAATAGCCTGAGATAACAAATGTATTGCCAACGCAGAGCTGAGCCGTTATAAGTACGAACGGGAGAGTCCAACTCTTTACCCACAATAGGGAGGGCAGGTAGAAAGCGAATGGGGGAAGGGATTATCACTTAACCCTTTCCCTATTAGCTTTTAATATTTGAGACGTTTTGTAATTAACAACACGCGCAATTATACTTTTTCGACGGTTAGAAACTTCGATGATTCGCAAAAATTCATAATGACTATGAGGTTCATTTTGAGTGGTTTAATGTGCGACATCTACACATTGGTTATTCCATCCGTCCCGAACATCGCGTAAGCAAGCAAGGACATGTAAGTCCGAGTGTGGGAAGGGAAGCGGCTGGGGCTCTATCCTTATCAGCACCAACGTCACTTTTAATATGAGCCAGGAAAGCAGGGTAAACAGAAGCAATAGCCCGTCGGCAATTAGCTTTTCATGGCGCGCGACCCACTCTCCACGCCAAATGAAGGATCTCTGGCCGGACACACAGAGACGCTATTAGGGCTAGAACCCAACGAAGAGAAGTGGTTTCTGCAGGCCCACACCTCATCGCCAATCTCTCCATTAGTGGATGGGGAACATGGTATCACGTCTGGCTAACACGAAGATTATCCATTAACTGCACGAGAGTATGAGCTCCAGTATAGGTGTTGCAGTATTGATCAACCTATAGGCGATGTACCAACTGACAAGAGAATGTTCAGTTGGTGTATGGGATAGAATAGAAAATAAGACAATATTCTGTGGTGTCGTTACTTGTGGCACCACAATAGACGGCACGAAAAAAAATATAATCATACCTTCGTCGCCAACTGTAATGTATGTAGGAATGGTGTCCTACTACAGCGTGGCATAAGTAATAAAGGACAAAGAACTGAGGTGTAAGCTACCACTGGAGAGACAGCATTACTTCCTGCCTGTGCAGGTGTTATACAGGCAGTTACAGGCATAGTCGTGTGACAGGAAGTATGGTGTACCATTAATTACAATATTATCATATACTATAGCTAACCTAGTACATTGGTTAGGGTGAGCTAGAACGTTGACAAACGGGAACCTATATTGAAGCGGCCATTGTGGTGCCACAAGTAACGGCAACACAGCTCTAAAGCTTGACTTCCTAAAGACACCTTGGTTTGATGATTGTTTATAAACACACTATAAACTCCTCCAGAAAGAAAAGATAGAGATGAAGATAAGACGGTGTAACCTTTTGTACGTTCACAGTTCTACGAAAGTTGTGATTTCCACCCAAAACCAAATCTGGTATAAAAAGCCGCCAAGTTTCCAAACAGTATCGAGCTTTGAAGGTGATATCATTCAACCAGGGACAAGCCGCCTAGGTTAATCCCATTAGCCAAGTTAATCGCACAGAATAATGCTTTGGACCTTAAGGAAACTCGAAGATTGAGCTGCCGCGAGTAGCAATGTTCTAGTTTTCGTTTAACTTTCGAACTATAAAACGGTGCGATTAACTTGGCAAATAAAATTAACCTTGGCGGCCTTTCCCTGGTTGAATGATATATCACTACCTTCGAAGGCCGGACCTCTTTGGAAACTTGGCTGCTTTTTATACCAGTTTTGGTTTTGGGTGGATTTGAGTTTGCACAAATTTACCCAAATCGTTAAATGGTAACTATTGGGAACAAGCCCTCTATGAGTTAATTACTAATGAGTTAAATTGTCAAAAATTATAAAGTTTCGTGAGCACGCGCAAGTCACGTGTATATATATTTCCAGCTTTTTTTTTCTTTTCTTTGTTAGGTTACCGTTTCGTACCATAGACTGTATTTCGCTAATGTTTTGTTGTAAAAATTTTTCAACTGGATTTTGGCCCATCACTATACAATTAAAATTTTTACCTTCCTCGTGACGAATTCTAGCATGTGTAATCTTAACTTCACAAAAATAAGCGTATTATTATTAACCCAACAAACAGTTTTCCTCACTCGATCAGTATAGGCGTTGTATCTGACACCTCCTTCTTTTAGACCACTAAAAATTAAGAAAAACACTGTCTAAGAAAAAAAATTCCCGATCACGCATTGAGGACTTTCACCAAACATCTCCTGGAGCCGATGACCACGTCAGGTCTCTGCTCCATTCACATGATCGCCTCGAAACGAATCTAAGGGTCATTCTGGGTCATTCAGAGGCATGTCATAACTAAAAACTTAAATCTAAAGAATGACTTTTATCAACTATGCAACTGTTTACACGCTGATCCTGGCATTAAACCATAGCTATTGTACTCCACAACAAAATATAAGCTTCTAATTTCGTTTTATTTGGTAAAAAAAAAAAACAAAGTCATGGCCCGCATCTGAAAAATCATGAATAAAACGTAAAATAAAAACACCGCCCACTCGCGTCAATTTTTTTCAGTACCACTCCTGAGAATCACTTAATTAATTTTCAGTGCCCTTATGATTGCTCTTGCTGAAGTTTGTTACTCCTCACCAAGATTACCTAAAGTCAAATTCTCTTGCAATACTGCTCAGTAATCAGTCCTGCTCGCTCATATTTGCTAATGACAGAGAAACTAATTGCCTTTTTAGTAA
>JAHWFP010212282.1:0-22685 GCA_023313725.1 Lithobius niger | reverse complement strand
CAGTAGTAAGGCTCTCGTGTATCTTATCGTGACTTTGCCTAAACGTGTTCTCTCACCGAAAATCGTGCTTTACAACATCAAAACACTTTGTACAAGACGCCACTACCCGGCCCCTCTTCCGTGTAAACCAAAAATAGGACCATTGTAACACGTTAAAAGACTTCATCTTTTTCTGTGTGTGTGGGAGCCTTCCACACCACCGAGTAGCAAGTAAACTAAACCACCCAAATTCTATTTGCTGCCAGAAAATTTTGCAGGATCACGTTCGCATTTATTTCTCGTTGAATAGGCACGATTTGCCAATCAGGCATCGCCAATGGAGCGAAGCCGCCATGACAAGGAACGCCGCCACCGCTAAAAACTTGATGAATGGAACACGATGGTAGCGCCCCGAGCGGACGCCAATTGTTTTGCCCCCATCGATGAAGCGAGCGCTACTATACGAGCTCTCGCTCGCGCAGGCCTGATTAGCGTGAGCTTCCTGGCCCCCGATGTCTGTCGCCGATGCTATATTGGAACGATTTGTAATGGACAACAGATGGTAGTGATGGGGGCTCAGTTTTGGCTTTAGCTTTATTTTCGTTTGCTTGTTGCCTGCCCGTGGCCGCCATCTTGGATGAGGGTTTGCCCCGAGGGCGCTTTATGATTTCATCCCTCAGGGTGGAAAAGAAAAGACGCGTCGGCGAAATGGGTGTGTGCCTGCCTATATGGCATCCTCTGGAGCCAGACTGGTTCCTATTGCCCCCCGAAGCGTGTTATGCCCTCACCTATAGCCCTCACTTTGTACCTACGAACGCTAGCAACGTTAGCGTTAGGTAACGAACGCTACGAACGTTACCAAAAAAACAGGTAATCTGCCATTGTGCGTCGTTGTTTTTGTTCAGGAAACCTAATTACCTATTTGTGGGCATACAAGGTTTATGTACGCCTTATACTCGAATACGTGAGTCAGGTTTGGTCCCCGTACCTATTGAAGGACATTGATCGGGTTGAATCGGTTCTGAGCCGGTTCACAAAGACCTTGCTAGGTCTGCGAAACCTGCAATACCAACAACGACTTCAATTCCTTAAACTTGACTCTCATGAATTACGCAGATTAATATGAATACGTAAAACAGAATGTGAACCTGTGTCAGTTACCTTTGGGATTTAATTTCAGACTAGCGGAGTGTGGAATCGAGCCGCAAACCATAGATTTTTCTGGCTAGATCTTTCACGCGTGCCCCTTTTCACGTCGATATACGTTGTCTTTCAGATAAGATGAAAGCTTGTATTAGTGTAGCAACGTCCATTGTTAAGGGATTTCATGCAGATCTAGCAGTTTGCAACGAAGGATGCCTATTTCCCTATTGGACAAGACAATTTTAGCCAAGAGTAAGGTAGATTAAGGAAGTTTAGGAAGGTTTAGAGAATTGAGATACGGTCAGGAGAATGTAAACTAATCTGGAAGGGTTATAAAACTTTATACAGGTTTAGACAAACTTAAGGAAGTTTGTAGGGGAGTTTAGGGAACTTTAGATAGGGCAGGAGAATCTAAACAAGTCTGGAAGAGTTAGACAAGTTTAGGCAGGGTTTAGAGCAAGTTTAGGAGGGTTTAGAGAACCTTAGGTAGGTCAGGAGAATGTAAACAAGTCTGGAATAGTTAGAAACGTTTAGACGCGTTTAAGCAAGTTTAGGAGGGTTTTATTTAAGGTCAGGAGGATATCAACAAGTCTGGAAGAGTTAGACAAATTTAGACGGGTTTAAACACGTTAATTAGAAAGGTTTAAAAAACTTTAGATAAGGTAAGGAGAATGTAAACAAGTCCGGAAGAGTTAGAGAAGTTTAGACAGGTTTAGAATAGTTTAAGTAAGTCTAGGGTAACTTAGATAATTTAGCAAGCTAAGCTCAATCCCACTACGTAGCTAATTTACAAAATTAAAAAAAAAGTTATGAAATACACATTTATTGTTTTATTTTCGTAGTGAATAGTGAAAATAAAAGCACTAAAATAACGTTGTCACAAATACTAACACTAGCAGATTGCCGAATTCAGACCAAATTTCACAAAAATCTTATTCGATTCCATGCTGAAGAGATGCAAGGCTACCGATATTGGCCAGAAGTTCCTAACAATTTCCGAACGTCTGGCTGCTGACAAGTCAAGCTTTACGTTTCATAAAAATACAAATTATTTAGTTGGACACCACAGGGGGAAAAAATGGACATGAACCCAATATGGAAATTAATTTTCATTCCAATAGATCAGCGTCATGTGACGTCATATTGGCTACAAGAGAGATAGCTGCAAGGGGCACTAGAGCGAAATAGAGGGTTAAACAACGGCACTTCTAGTCAAGGCAGTGCTTTGAGAGCGGGTTTCATAGGCTTAAAAAAACGTTGTTTTCTCCAATCCCTTATGCTGCTAGGTTGTAATTGGAAAATAAATATTCCACTTGCTTAAAAATGTCAGCAACTGCCAACAAATCGAGAAAAATCGCGCGTTATAGGCCTAAGAAATCCACTTTTAACTGCATTGTCTTCAGTAAGACGGCTATCCTTCCAGCTATCCCAGTTACTGGCTCCAGTATAGAGTTGTATACAATAATACTATACGTTGTGTCACTGCCCTATTATCCAAACTACTACTTAGAACTAGAATCAACATTAAAACCATGTGTATTCTATTAAACAAACCTGCAGTAGCCTACATAACCCTATTAAACCAAGCATTCCTCTTGCAAAATTATACAAATTTTATTCAAAACCCAATATGTTACGAAATTCCACCTGAGACTCCATGGCTACCGCATAAAAAAAAAAACAGCTTGACACCTCACCTCTCGTTGTGATATTTCACGACTTCCGGTTGGGCTTTCCATATTTCCTTTCTTTCGTTGCGGACATTTTCGTTGCCAACATTTTTCGTTACCTATGGTTCCTCCCACCCCTCCTTCGCCAAAACCTACCACAACTTAGGTTGGAGTGTATAATGGGCTTGTGCTGTTGATTTTATTGTGAGCTGCTGCTGTAATTCTTTTTTTTTTCTTGAAGACGGTGATTTTGCTCCCCAAAACTTCGAAGTTTAAGCGTATTTCTGTGCAGCGCTTGTAGTTTTTTTTTAAATAATTATGTCAACTTTATTCCCTCGGGACATCTAAAAGACAACTAAAGTTTAGCATTGGTAAACTGCTGACGTCATACGCCTGAATACATAAACAGTTTTGTATCAGTTTTATGAACTTTGACACTACAAATAGCGGTCCGAAACGTCTCTAGCGGTTCTGATCCATATTTTAGGACGTACAGAACAAGGTCGAGTGAAACGATAGTAGGCCTATATATAGGAAGGTTGGTACTTCCCCAGCTCATTAAGTCGTTTTCCCATCCATATTTACGTATGACGTCACTGGTTCCGGTCTGGTTTGACTTGTGCGCATGTGCGTAAGCTGTTGAGCTGCATTGTGGCGTCAGTGGAGGCAGCAAAATCAACAGCCAATGGAAAAGCAATATGCAAAAAGCTCGGAAGAGAACCCTTCCCTCCACCGGGAAACGACGCGGAATGAGCGAGCGACTCCACTAGTATTCTGTTAAGACAATGTGGTAAAGTAAAATGTATCCTTTTACTTCTTGTTAACACCCATAGATTCATTAAATCTGGCTACGCTTTTGCACGAAGTAAACCCGCTGTAAAAAGAAGCAAAACTACGTATTGTTTAAACAAAACTGGTAAAATGTGTGGAAAAAATTTCCTTCCTAAAATGTTGGTAAATAAGCTTGAAATTAACCCCAATTACGTTGGAAAACCTGGAAAAACTCAGGAAAATTATTTCAGCATTCTGGTATGTCCAAAAAGTCCATATCATGTCCAAAACTGGCCTGAAGTGAAGAAACGCCTTGTGGGCATTCAGATCCGGGTCATGCTCAGATTCGATGGACCTGATGTGGACCTAAAGTGAACATCTTTTTGTCTAATTGAACTTAATGTGGACCTGACGTTGTGAACATCCACAGGTCGTCGTGGAAGATGAGTTGTTTTTTAATTATTGAACCTGGTTGTGAGGGTTGCTACCTAACGAGCCGTAGCTAGTAGCAACCACTTACAACGGTAGAAAAGAGAAACCAGTGGACATGCATTTTTTTTTTTTTTACAGTTGAGGGTTGGTTCGTTGGAAAAGGGCCGACCGGTCAGCTGACCCGAATGGCAATGTGGGGGTCAAGCCGTGGCTGCGTAGGACGTGTCCAGTTGACCTTTTAGTTGACCACGTAGCAGTCGGAGGAGTGGACACTAAAGAGAATAAATAAAAAAAAAGAAGAGAAAGAAAAGAAGAAAGAACAGCAGTGGGAAAACGACCAGATGCTGCCCGGTTGTGGATTTAAAATTGTGTCGAGGTGTTTTGAAATTTGTAGATATTGCGGATGAGTGGTGGACGCCAGATGATAATGCCTTGGCTTGGAGGAGGGGACCGACTTACGACTTGGGCTTTACTTCATGACCCCCTCCCCCCTCTCTCCATCTCTTCCTGTCTCAAATATTAACGTCAAATGCAGGTCGAATAACGCAAAGTATACACGTTTATATTTTAATAGTAGCTTTTAAGCACCCCTAAATACCGAAAAGTGCACAAACTGTTAGGCGGGCGGGGACGAAATTCGACCAAAGGGCACTTTTTTGTTATTATTTGTCACCGACCTATGGGAATACGACCCATTCATACACAATTGGGAATACAACCCATTCAAAATAGCTGGTAATGAAGCAACAAGCGCATGCAGTTGGGTCGCTTGATTATAATTGTTATGGGTGGGGCGGCTTGCCATATCCCATCACTGGTCTGTACACCGAACGGCATACGACGTGCGAAACCAAGTCAACAAAAAATTGTTGTGCAGGAAATTGAACGATTCACGATCTTGATACCCAAAAAAGGTGATTCTGTCAAGTTGGCAAGGCTGCCCCCCCCCCCCCTCTACGTGCACGTCCCTGTGTAAGTACGACAGGAATAATTAACATGACATAGGTCATACGTGAGTTGGAACATTTCTAAGTTTGTTGCCATCAATAGAAGTATAATATTCAGCTGAATGGGCATATAAAAAGTTTTGAGATGTCGTTAGCTTGGGATGTATTTTCAGAAGTCGTCCGAAATCGTGAATAAGTTAGTACTTACTTTGGAGGCTCCATGGCGATCTGTGAAGATGTTGTGCCGATCTAATAACATTTATGAGAGACCAGTCATTAATTATGGGCGAGGGGGCAGGGGAGGGGGTGGGGGAGAGGAGGAAATGAAAATGTGACCACCAAATTTTCGACGACCTCCCTCTCTTCGAGACCCTGAAAAAATAGTGCTTTTTCTATTACTATTGAGACTGTCTGCAGTTGATTCGCTGTAGCCAAATTAAGTAAGTATAGCACTCCGCACCGGCAAGTTACCACTACCTGTAAGGAAAACGTGTCTCTCGAGTTTTTTATCGAAAGGACACGTTGGGTTAAAAATGTTCTATAAAACACCGATGTTCCTTACACCCATCTTGTATCAAGTTTCATACAATATAAACGCACCGTTGGCTTGAATGACCAAGTCCATAACACAGTCAGGACCTGATAAGACAAAAGAAAGTAAGAAACCAGGGGACAAGGTATTTCTACAGAGTTTATTGAAAAAATAATACTTGTAGTATTGGCTTACCAGCTTCAAAATCTTGTACACTCACTCCCATCATGGGGAGTCTGGCCCAGAAGCTGAGGCGTTTTTAGACATTTTGACTGCTGAAAGTGCCAGTTTTGAGGTCCAAAAATAACTTTTATTCCAGTTTGGTCAGTGTTTTTTTTTCTTTCGTGTGACGCCCCCCCCCCCCCCTCTTGACGGTACCGGAAAAATGTATGACCTCTCCCCACCTCGAAGTGGGTTCAACAAATTCAGGACCCCCCTTCGGACTGGTCATTATTTACGGGCAGGGGGGGACGGAGGAAATGAAAATGTGACCACCATAGATCCCCCTTCGAGACCCTGAAAAATCTGGGGTCAAGATCTTTCAGGGTCTCGAAGGGGGATCTATGGTGGTCACATTTTCATTTCCTCCGTCCCCCCCTCTTCCTAAAAAAATGATGCCTTTTCTACGCGTATTGAGACTGTCTGAAGAGCATTTCCTGTAGCCAAATTAAGTAAGTAGCACTCCGCAACGGCAAGTTACCATTACTTGTAAGGAAAACGTGCCTTGTTTTTTAACGAAAAGACACGTTGGGTTAAAAATGTTCTATAAAACATCGATGTTCCTTACACCCATCTTGTACCAAGTTTCATAGAATATACTATGATGAACACACTTTTTGCTTGTATGCCCACATCCATAACATAGTAAGCACCTGATAGCTTGGTGCACACGGGTAGCCACGAGCATTGGGACATCAGATTTGATAGGCTATGGGTTTGTCTCCGGTTGTTTCCCGCTCGTTGCACGAGGGTTTCCTCCGGGTACTCCGGTTTCCTCCGGTTACTCCGGTTTCCTCCCCTCATGCGGCAAAAAACAACTGTAATAATGGTGGTACTTCCACTTAACATCTGCCACCTGGGAATTTGGGTGGGTGGATGCCCCGTGCATCGTCTCTTTCAAAAGAAAGCAAGAAACCATGAGACAATGCTTTTGTATTGAAAAAACGATACTTGTATAGTTTGTTCCACATCATGGATTATGTTTTCAGAAAACTGACTAGATGACGACTCGTTTCCTTGCACTAAGAGTGCAAAAACATGTGGATATCACGCTTGTAGACTCAACAAAGTTACTGTTAGAGTTTATGAATGGGATGTTTACGGATTTTTTGCACTCGTTGTGGAAGAAAACGTGACGTCATACAGTCAGTTTTCTGAAAACTTAATTTGAAACAAAGTATAGTATTGGTAGTACTATCTTCAAAACCTTGGGCGGGAGGGGGGCGGGGTCTTGGGGGGGGGGTTTAGAAATTTGGACTGCTGAAAGTGCCATTTTTTGAGGTCCAAAAATGACTTTTTCTTCCAGTGTGGGTCAGTGTTTTTTGTGACGCCCCCCCCTCTTGATTTCTTGATGGGATCTAAAAAAATGTAGGAGCCCCTTCCCCCTCGAGTGGGTCCTAAAAATTCATGACCCTCCTCCCAATTCCACCGTCCCCCCCCCCCCCTTCCCGGCAATAAATAATGACTGGTCCCTAATTACGCAGAATTTTTTTCTCTACGTTTTTTTTTCTAGCCACCAACGTGGTCAAATCCAGTAAAAGCCTGCTACCAGAAAAACTCCCCTAAGTCTGTTTGCCGTAAGCCGTAAAGTGCGAGGAATTTGAGTCTTCGATTTCTGCTAAGTTGATTTTGAAGCGCTTGAGGGTTGGGAATATTGTGGGGGTGGGGGTGAGGAGGGACAGGACTATCGGGCGAGAAGAGGTACTACGACAGAACTGTAAGATAAAATTGTAAAGGAATGGGAGGAGACAAGACAATACTACGGGGCATATGTCGTATATAACTGCACGTGTTGAAAATCATACACCCTGAGCCGGTGACAGGATCCCCCAGGGCTGGTACGTACTGGGTGTCAGGGAGGGGGGGGGGGGTGGGAGCCCTTTTTGGGCGAGGTGGTCTGGCATAGCCCCGTAAGCTCCCTCAGTGAAGTCCGGGGCGCCAACATATTTTCCGTGTTGTCGGTTGTGACTGATGGGCTGTGCACACTGCACAGGTTTACAAGCCTAACATAAAACTAACTTATAAATAATCTAATTTTTTTTTTACAATTTATTGATATCTTTATGAAAAGTTCAGCAACTAAACTCGAGTCGAAATTCTGACGGGCACGGAACAATTAATTGTCCCGCATATCCATATACCTCTGTAACCATCTTATTTAGAGCCGCATCTAAAAAATTTTTTCTGGATGGGTAAATGACGATTTTTATTTTTTGTTTTTTTGTTTTTTATTTTTACGTTTTTGTTCAAAACGTTTTAGGCCCTCCCCCTTCCCCCCCCCCCCCCCCTGGATGCAAACTGATAAACAGCAGAGGGATAGCCACAATGTTAGATCTCCTTCCATTCTTTGACCATGCGCAAATTATTCTCTGAAGTCAGATTAGATCTGCAAAAGCAAAAAGGAGGAAAAGGCGAGGATGTAGTTGGGGGGGGGGGGGAGGAGACAGTTGGTAACACAGTTAACTGGATACAGTCAGGGGGACACATTCGGAGCTCTGTGCGTATTTATTTCCCATTGGCTGTTGATTTTGTTACCTCCACTGACGTCATAATGCAGCTGAAGGAGGTTCAACAGCTTACTCACATGCGCACAAGGCAAATCAGAACGGTGCAGTGTTCGCGCCTCCATGACGTCACGTAATGAGTTGGTGACTGACCAACCTTCCTATATACTATCGTTCCACTCGACTTTGGATACAGTCATGAACGATTTGTTATAATATACATTTTCAGGCAACTGAAATTGTTAATTGGTCAGTTTGCACGTGCCATTTAGGGCCTATTGTGTGTTCTCCCTAGGGTTATGCTTTATCACTTTCTAGAACGTGGATACCCATATCGTGTACAGCCATTAACCCGGGGGGGGGGGTCTATTCCGATCTTTTTGCATATTGCTTTCCCATTGGCTGCTGATTTTTCTGCCTCCTCTGACGTCACAATACTGCACAACAGCTTACGCACATGCGCACAAGTCAAACCGGAAATGTTCCAGTATGCGTGCCTCCTGTGACGTCACGTAATGATTCGGGAATGACCAACCTTACTGTATAGTATCTTTCACCAATCTTGTTATTATATAACGATTTGTTGTTCAGTTTCATTTTCACAGAGAATTCAATGATTTTAATAGTTTCCAATAAACTTAGTAGTATCAAGTAAGGATTAAATTGACGATGAAAAAAATTCAACTCTCTGATAGGTCTAGATTTTGTGTGCAACTAGTTCCTGTGGTGATTGCCAAATTGTCTGCCCAGATCAGCCGGTCATTAGAGTGAGACGATCATACAAAACCTATGCGGTATATATTACGACGTAATCTGCACAATCGTTCGTTGCGTCTTTTCCATGGTCTGAGGTTTCTCGATTTGGATCCTTGGCCACCCCGCACACTTGGGACTTCTTCTGGCTTCTAAAATGTCTAAACAATGCACAATGGCTGTTTGCCGTGACGTCACCATGAGTTAGCCAATGACGAACGATAACAACGGCTGTTTGGCCGTCTGATTGGACTAGCCCAGTTTCGTAATATGCACGTCACAGCAAACAGCCATGGCCTTTGGTATAGTAAGATTGGAACTTGAGCAGATTTCTCTGCACGAGTTTAGTAACGCGCCTCAGATGATTACATAAATATATTCAGATCGCTGTAAATTATCCAAAGGAAAGAAGAAAACAAGCCAAACAGCCAAAACCACAAACCGGAAATAACGATACATCAAGCCGCCTTTATGCACTTACGTTTTGTCAGAGTACCGTGACTCGGATTCGAAATGGCAACCCAATCCGTTCCCACATGACTGGCGTGACGCTTTTATCCAAATGTTCCCTCAGCCGCTTGTTTTAGATGATTAAATGTTCGAAGAAATTAAAAAAAAAAATTCAGAACATGCAACATTTTATCGGTCTTGTTTTTAGTAACTTATACAAAATTGGGATTTTATTTCTGTTCTATAGGTACAAAATGTGAATGGAGCCGGACATTTGCATTTTTATTACATTTCTGTTCGCGCAAATAAATGACGGATGGACAAACATCAGGGCAACATTGTTTCACTGTAAATAAGGGGTGATGTTTTCATATTAATTTAGTTTAATTTGATTAATTGATTTTTTTATGTATTGCATACCATACGTCAATTAATTGTCTCAATTGACGTATGCAATTCTGAATTCCGACTCTCCTCCACTGATATCTAAAATTGTGCTTTTTTTCCTGCCACTTTGATAAATTTGTTAATATTAATACTAAAAACGGTATTTAATCAATATCATCAATGTCTCTGAATTATTAGTTCGGTGCTGTAATAAATAAGTGCTATCTCGAGCGGTAAGTTCTTAAGGTAACCATAATCCGGCTTATTAAGTTGACTTTTTTTTTACTTGGCATTTAGCTCTGCCTATTATTTAAAGAAGGCTGTTCGTAAATGACGTCATGCAAGATGGCGGGAGGGACTTACGCAGCTTTTATCCCAGCTGGTCTTGTCGTGAAGCTTTAGAAGTTCCATCTACCACGTACGGAGAGGGTTCATTTTGTTCGTTCACCTTCAAAAGTTTATTGAATTTCGAAGTTAGTTTTTCCGTGGCCGTAAATAGCTTCCACAGCTCTCGTGCCGTACACCACGTTCTTTCTAAATCCCGAGGACCACACATGAGTAAATTGGCCCCTTCAGCTTGCGGAAGCGAACCTACACACACATATATATATATATATGTAGCTTCAAATACACAACCTTATTTTTTTTCTCTTTTTTTTTTTGATTTCGTTCTTTCTTTTCTTGCCTCTATGGCCGGTTCTTCTTTTTTAAAAACTCATCTTGTTGGTCGTGTCAAGAAAAGCCGTGGCTGGCTGGCATTTGGTAAAAACTGCCGCTCCAGTCGACTTTGGCCTTTTGAATAGCGAGCGAAATTTCAATGGGAAACCTCCGGACCCCCCTCCTGGCGTTGCTGAAAAGATCTGGCGTGCCTTGGGAGTGACCATTCTCCCCATATCCCCATGCTGAGACCTTCAGCAAGGACTCTTTTCATCGTGATATACCATTGGTGAGCCCACGTCCGTCTTCTGCTAACCCCTGCAAACCCCCCTCCCCCCGTCCCGTACCACCTCCTATATTCCCCATCTTCCTTCTATACCCAGCAAATACAGTAAATGGGCCCGCCCAAACGTAGTTTTGTTTTTAAAGTGTCGTCCTGCTTGTTAAAAGATGAGTTCTTAGCCGTATTTTACACTCCTTAGCACAAAAGGAATAGTTGAGATCCGTTGCGTATAGACGCCTTTACGCAATTTAAACACATTTTTCACATTTTAAACATTTGTTCAGTTTGTCTGCCAATAGAAATCGCCGACAATAAAAGAAATACGTCCCCCAGACCGGACAACATAGCCCACAAGTGCATGCAACAACTTGATTTAAATTTTAAGTCAAGTGGCTCTGTTTGGCCTTGGTCGTAATTAAAAAAACCCAAAATGGAGGAAGGTATAAACGCAACCAGTCAGCTCAATGGCGCCATATTGGAATGACGATTGAGATCAATTGCGAATGCGACTCTGCAACCGTCATTCCAATATTGCGGCATTGAGGTGACCGGTGTGGTTTTACCTTCCCCGATTTTGGGGCTTTTAAATTGTGACCAAGGCCAACATGCGTCATTTGTCTGAAATTAAAATCAAGTTGTTGCTTGTAAACTTGTGGGTTATGCTGTCCGGTCAGGGAATGTATTTCTTTTATTGCTATACCTCTACCCCACAAATCAAATTCAGTTGCTAGATAGCGCTGAATTTTTCTGTTATATTAGCACAATTCCTTCCAGCTTATTGATAGCTGCTACAGTCAGTAAGGAAAATATGGTTGCTATAATTCTCCTACAATCACTCGTAACAACCGTCAGTTGTAAAAACTTATACATTCGACTAAGAATATCTTCTAGTCAATGGAAGTTGCTGGTTATTTACTATTACGTTTTTGTCAAAAAAAGCAATAGTAAATAACCAGCAACTTCCATTAAAAGTTAAAAATAAGTTTCAGACGTGGGTTTGTTAACCTATAGAGCTGAATTGGTCGCCATTATTGTGACGTCACTATCGAAGATGGCTGCTCCCACGAAAACAGCCAATCACTGCATACGAAAACTTTCATGGCCACCGTCTGAAACTTGTGCAGTTGCCCACAAGGCTGCAGAAAAATCGCTCGTCGCTTATCGGATCGTGCCAGTTTGGAACCCGCAACCAGTTGATGTGGTCTCTTCTTCCAAAAATACAAGTTGGTGTTTGGACCTCTTTTTCGTATCATCATCAGTTTATCAAAGACTTTTTTTCCATAATCGGTCGTGGGATTCGATCCGGCGTTTACTTGGCTAGCGGCCGATCACTCTGAGCACTGGGCTTGGTTTGCTCACTTTGTTCAGGGACGGGACCCCTGCCCGAAGCTCGCAGTTATTGTCCTTCTGCTTAGTGACATTTCTCTAAAAGTCGTCCGTTGATGTAAAAAATCGAGTGATACAAAAATTGTTCCATAGAATTGGAGTTCAAATTATAGTGCATTTCGTTCGAGTGGTCTCTAATCCGCGTTTTATTTGTGTACCTTAACAACTGTGAATTTCTTGGGGATACTAGCTCTAATGTTTTTTTTTCTAAACTCCGAAGACGTTTTTTTTTCAGTTAATTAGATTTAAGTTCGAAAATCAGTAAAATTGGCTTAGTGGTTCTGGGATTTTTAAATGTCAATGCGTGAAATTAATCAGACGTTACATATTCAGGGAAATTAAACCGAAATTAATATACAACCATAAATACTACGCGTAAACACGCGTCAGATCGTTCAATTATTGACTGAAAACAATGGATAGACATGTTCACCCATCGTAAGAGTGTTCACTGTTCATGTTCACTGTTTTCTTGTCTTAACGATACCACATCAGAATTCCTGGTGGCATTTCGTCAAATAAGGTTAATCACACAAAATAATTTATAACCCTTTGACGTTCAGCATTATTTATTCTAGTGGAAGTCATGCAGGCCAATGATGAATTTAGTACAGCAACAGAAATCAAACTTGAAATCAGTTGGAATGCTTGAGTGAGGTTGATACTTGATGACTATAGACAGCTGCTAGCATCGGTGCAGGGATATGGGACGGTAAGGCTGCTCGAATATAAGGCGAAATGTGGTTATGGGCCCACAAATTCAACCAAAATAAACGGACACGATTGTAAGACTGCTGACGTTCACCCAAGATTCTGACAGTGCCTCTGTTACCAATACAGTTGGTACCATAGCACAGCCAATGCTGATTCAGATTCATATTTTTTATATAGGTTTTTTCCCCAACTGAGGATTCCATAACAAATTTTTAAGGTCCATTTTTGGTTATAGTATTTTAGTTTTTGCTAAATAATTCGAAAACCATTTGAGCTACTGACTTTTCATCAGCACCAATGGATATCTCTCGAAAAAACTGTTCGAATGGTAGCCTATATTCACACTCAAAATCGGTCACAATTTGGGTGGGTTATGGATTTGGACGCGAAAATAAGACAAAAATAATATGACGAATATAAGACAAAAAAAAATGCTTGCAAGTCAAACGGATAAAGTTTTAAAAGGGTTAACAACGTTTACATTAGAAGTTCCTGATCTGTTGTTTTTTTTGCTTAAAATTGACACAAACCCTTAAATCACTGCCTCAACTTCCGAAGGTTACAGCCATTGCTTCTCCGTAACCTTCTACGTTGAAGTCGTTTATTTTATGGTCAACTACTTAATGCAAATCAAGTTTCATTTGGCTCTAAAGCCGTCTGCCGACATTCTATCCTTTTCTACCTTCAATGGTTTCAAGATCAAACTGCACTGCACAAGACGGAAGAAGAAGAAGAAGACGACGTAGAATGGCTATTTGGATTTTTATTATTCTTATTAGCATTCGTATGCTAACGACCTATCACGCCCTCCCTACACGTAAACCGGCCGTTCTCAATTTGTAGCCTGACAAAATGGTAGCTCGAGGTCGTAACTCAACTGCTTCCCTTTGGACGAAACCCATCCCATATATACACACACACACACATACGTTATAAGACCTTGCATGCCCTGTCTGGTAATAGAGGGGACATTACAATGTGATAAGCGGGCCTGGGGCGGATTTTCCAGCTCCGACGATGGCTCGTAATGTCTTGTTTCATTTCTTAGGCTGAAGATTTAGTGCTCCTTTTGTGTCATGTGAGACGGTCCTCTGAAGTCGGATGTGCTGTAGGACGTCGTTGAGGCCATGAAGACGACTTTGGGGGAGGAGGAGGAGGAGGGGGAGGGGGTGGGGGGGGGGAATAGGGACGGTTAGTCAGTGGACAGACAGGCTTTTCATCAACAAGAACATCTCTGAAAGCGCACACATAGTAACAGTATAAAGTCGTCGTGGCCAGTTTACTCGTATATTGTTGGGCTGTAATGTCTCAACTACGCTGACTCTCATGCCCCGAGAGGTTGAATGAGCCAGAGAGAGAGAAAACTGACTGAGAGAGAGAGATATCAAAAGGTTCCGATGATCCTTTTTTAACCCCCGTTTTCCTTTATGTCCATTGTGTTGTTGTCGTCGTATGGATCCACGGAGCAGCAGGTTATCATCAATAGCTACTCCTTGGTCGACTCTTATTCACTTTCCCAATGGGCTATAAGGTGGATCCCTGCCGTCTTTTGCCTTCACAACTGCTTCTTTATAGCTATAATTCATCGGCTTTTCAGTTGCATTGGCTGTAAAGATAACGGTAGATAAAATGGTCTTTACAAGAACGCTTAGATATTATTTGAATCGCCCTCTTCTTCCCTCGTGCCTCTCTACTACGCTGTTCCATCCATAAGCTCTTATAGTGTCCGCGGACTATCTTGAGTTCGCTTCAGAACGGCACAGATGATCAATTGTATGACTTTGGCAGCAGAGTGCCTTGTTGATATCCAAGATGGTTACAAAAACAATGGCGGCCGTCGATTAATTAATGCCGCCCCCTCCAGGAAAACGTAGCCGCTCATAAAATGCCTGCAGGACTCACGATAAACCGCGTACACAAATAGGGTGGGTTTAGATCGAATTCTTTCCAGCTGTTTGATTGGTTTGTCAGTCTTCAAGTGTCTTTTGAATTAGTAGGCTACTGAAGTTTCATAAAAGCCGAAACTAACACAGTTTAAAAGGCATGGTTTTCAAGCAAAATAAAACAAATGATCGACGTCATAATAATAAAATTAAGAACCAGATACCATCTAGTAGTGATGTTAAACCATAACCACAACTAATTTGAGCGTGTACTCCTCCGAACAGCTTTTGCATTAATGGTTATCTTAATGGTTTTACCTATAATGGTTTTATCAAAAGGACATTCAAAATAACTTGGATGGGGGGGGGGGGACGTCCCTCAAGGACATCGATGTGCTGACGCCCCTGACCACTTGTGTGGCAGCACACGTAATCAAAAAATAAGAGCTTTTATTCTTCTCGAGCAGGAACGAAAATTGGCTTAATATAATATAATATAATATAATATAATATAATATAATATAATATAATATAATATAATTATAATATAATATAATATAATATTTATTGACAAAAGAAAATTGGTACATAAAGGGTCAAATGGATAATGACTACCGACGCTTATCTGACCTAAAGAAAGCACACATGCAATAACTAATTCCAGAAGGGTCTAAGACATTATTTAGAAAACTTTCGCATCAGCAGACAACTTTTAGAGAATGTCACCAAGCAGAAAGAAAATAACTAGGTCCCAACACGCACTGCGAGCCTTGACAGGGTATCCCGTCCCTAAAGAAAATGAGCAAGCCAAGCCCAGTGCTCAAAGTGATCGACCGCCAGCCAAGTGAACGCCGGATCGAGTCCCACGACCGAGTTATGGAAAAACGTCGCGAGATGATGATGCGAAAGAGTTCGAAATGTGAGACTTGATGAAGCTAAGCCGTTTAACATGTAGGAAAGCCAACGTTCGCATAACTGAAACGCCGATCCTCTAAGCGAAATTCTTGGTCCTTGCCGTACGAGCGAAGGGAACGGCATTTTTCGAACTTCTCGTCAAAGCTAAAACTACGATTAGACAAGCCGTTTCCAATTACAGTTTATAGTTGTCATTTTGTTGGTAGTCTCGTGGATTTTATTCGCCCATTATGACTTTGAATAAATCCCATTTTCCTGCATGCCTGTAAGGAACATCTGACAAAAAAAAAAGGTGGGGTGGATTGGATGGGGTGGAAGGTGAGCAGACAAGCAAATGCGGCTTTCAGGATGAATTGGATCCCCGTTCCTTCCGCTGTATATAGCGATTTCCCCAGGCGCGAGATGAGATTGGCCGGGATTATCCAGGGATTAGACTTAAGCCAGCAGACCAATACATATATGCCATCTTCCACCATCTTCTCTTCACAGTCACGCCCTTGCAAAGCTCGTGCGAATGGTGGTGGCGGGGAAGCAACAAGGGAGGTTTTGACGCGACCCCTAATGTAATTTGCAAAGGAACGAACTAACACGACCCGACAAATATTTTATATTTGATGGCAGGCCATAGGTCGTTTGTTATGGTGGAATCGCTCGTGGTGTCCCTTCATACTCAGTGAGATCGTGAGATTACAGTGGCTACTTAATACGGGGCCGGTGGCCATTAGGTATACGCTATCCAATAAATTAAGAATAATGCTTTGTATCGTACTTACATCGCTGTATTCATTCACACTATAAAATAAAACCAAATAACTATATAATTAAGATTACAATATTTAATTAACTGTAGCTTACATTCCGAAAGTTACTTTTTTTGGGAGGAAATAATGAACGAGCTACAACTGCGGACTGAACACGAGAAGAAGCCTTGGTTTCATTCCACGGCAAGGCCAAGTTAGAAGTCAGCTGAGGTTCTGCTTTTCTACAAAGGGGGACATGCAGCTTTTCTTCAGCTGGCCTTGGGCCACGGGGTCACCTAGGCCTTGCTACGGAAAGGTGTAGGAAACAAAATGGTGACAACTCATTGTAGCACCACAAAATATTACTCGCTGCATGGATTACGTTGTTCCTATTGGCACTGGTTAATTTACTGTTGCGTTAGCCTGCCTTCAAATCATAATTCCCTCAACAAATGCTGGGAGTCATCACATACGGTACTTTCCTAAACGACCAAACAGAGCGAAGCAAACTCACCACTGTTGGTGACAGTTTGGCTCATTCCCTTCTAATATCCGTGTTGATGCAGCTTGATTGACGTCAGCATCGTCAGCGATGAATCTGTTTCGTCAAAACTGTTAGCTCGCGCATGCTCAAACCTCCACCCCAGCAAACCTCCTACCTGAGATGGTTCGCAATTTGGCACTGCTCTCGCCTGGTCACATCTATTAGCCAGGTCTGGTCGCGGTGAAGGTATGACGTATCGAATACTCTGCTGAGCTTGTTGAGCTGTATTGTAGTTTAGGAAGGTACTGAACGGCTGACGCAACATCACTGCGCACGCGCGATGTCAAGTTTGAAGCCAAACTGTCTCCAGTAGTGGTGCGTTCTGTTCGCTCTGTTCGGGGCTTTAGGAAGGTAGGCCTAGTGATATCGTGTGAAGTGCGTTTACTCATGGTCAAGCGCGCACCCCGTTCATCTAATTCACAAAAATTGGCCAATCTGTTTCGTTTAAAGCATAATCCATGTAAGTTTACCGGTAAAAGCAATAATACTAGGTCTGGGTTGTTAGGCACGGGAGATTTTGTCGGAGAGATTGTTAAGACAAAAGTAAGTTTTCTGTTTTTTCTCTTTCTTTTTTTGTAGGCTGTTGAAGTATAATGTGGATTTTGCTCGTTTGTTTAGCTCCGTATATATTTATGGAGGCTTTAACTTCGTGACTGTTATAGCACTGAAAATGGGGCATGTTCCGTTGGTAGTATCTTCTAAGTCCCTACGGACTGTTGGGCGTAAAGAAAAACCCCTGATTCCAAGAGTAGGTGGAAGGTTGTTTGATCAAGCAAGACTCGAACGCCACCTGCATCCGTCGGTCGGTCCGACTGACGGAATCACGGCGGTTCCTCGTTGACCTGGCTAGCGTTCTTGGGGCGTGGGTGGAGGCTGGCTCGCGCAGTAAAAGTGGCTGCTTAGCTTAGGGGCCCCCACGTGCACGGCTCAACTTTCACGGCAAATTTCCTGGGCGTGAATTCCTGGTGGGTCTTCATGACTCCGTAGCGCATAAATCACTCTCTTCCGGAGGCAGTGGGCGTGAGCCAAAGGTGAAATCGTAAAAGCGACCCCCCCCCCTTTCCCCCCCCCCCCCCCCCCATGAAAAAATATATAAAATAAAGAAACGAGAAGGAAAGTGATTGCCAGAATCACGTCTGATGATTTCAAAGAAACATTTATGAATACGAAGAAGCGTGAATTGGCTGCTGCAATCTGTCTGTCTGTCTTAAATAGTTAAACATTCAGAAATAAACGGAGTCGCGGACACATTTTCAAGGTGTCATACATGGCCAAGATAAATTTAACTAAAAAGATAAGCCAAAAGGAGCACAAGCATAATACTAAGAAGCGATTCGGGTTAGTTTCATGCCGTTGTCATGCAGATATTTTGTGTGAAGGCAAACTAAGCAGTGCTACATAAAAACACAAACAACGTTTCGAAAATTTTCAATTTTCGTTATCAGGTTAGCAATAAAATTAAAGCGTGGCAAAAGCCACTAAGTCATCCTACGTTAAAAGCATAAAACCTATGCTTGTATAGGCCTTGCGACGTGGCATCCCAACGGAGAAGGTGGGTCGTTGCTTTTCGGCTGCCATTTATGCCTCTTTTGAGGGGAGAAATTGGTGGTTTTTATCCGTTTCAAATTACTGTTTTATGCTTTTAACGTAGGATGACTTAGTGGCTTTTGCCATGCTTTAATTTTATTGCTCACCTGATGACGAAAATTGAAAATTTTCGAAACGTTGTTTGTATTTTTATGTAGCACTGCTTGGTTTGCCCTCACACAATCTGTTACCGTGCTTTTTACTCCAATGCAGATATTTTCTCAGTAAAGGCTAAAACTCAACTTGTATGTACTTAAATGGTTTCCCCGTCCTAGACACAGAACAGAAACGGGCAGAATAAAATCGAAAATAAAGTGACTGGAGTGAACCCTATCACCGCAGAAGCTACAACGTGGGTGCCCAGACCTTTCTCTCTCTGACGAAAGCAGGGAAAAATTGATTCTCAGATTTTACTAGGAAAAACTAATCGATCACCGTGCACTTGTTAAACTGCTTCCATCGAAAGTAAAACCATCTATAACCAACCTTACAAGGCTGACCCTGGCTTCAGCAAAAGACTCCACAACTTCATAAAACAGCATAGAATTTTTAATGTTCGAAAGCGTAATGCCTTTCTTGCTCACCTAAGTAAAAAAAAAAAAAACTATGACACATACCGAACATAACCTACATCCCACATGCTCAAATATATCTATACCAATATTTGCAATAAAACACTAAAATTACACACATACACTGACAAATCTTACCCACATGCCGCCATCTTGTTAAACCGATCACAACCACTGATCACATTGACTATTGGCATTGCTCCAAATACTTCATGCTACTTCTCCATAATATTGTGTGACATTTTTTACGACATTCATGGCCCTGCTCCTGTTTGCTGCAATAGTATAGGATTCCAGCTGCACCCGAATTATTTCCGTTGGTTCATCAAGGTAGACAATGCTTGCACCACTGATGTCTACGATATGGCCAGTTAGCTATGCATTCTTAGCCACTGCATACGAATCATTTCCTTTCGATATTGCTTTGGCATGCTCTTGTTTTCTTACTCCCAGAGGCCTCCCGCAGGTCCCTACACAAATACATGGGCAGTTTTCTACACTTTATGCAGTAAACCACATCCCGGACGTGGTCCATTTTCGGATTCAAAATAGATTCAGACAAATTGAAGCATGTGGGTATAATCTGTTCACCGTTACCAATCAGGTGTGCAAGAAAAGTATTATCCTTTCGAAAATAAAAAAAAAATCTAGGCTGCTTTATGAAGTTGTGGAGGGAGTCTTTGGTTGAAGCCAAGATCAGCCTTGTAAGGTTATCTCTCCAATCCACAAAGTAGTCTGTTTGGTTAAAACCTTCTTGTATTTTTTGTTTACCGTACTTCTCTTCCCGAAAATGCCTGGGGTGGCTAAGGTAGGACTCGAAACAGGGGCCTCTTGAACTTGGGACAGTCGTGCTAATTTCAGGCTACCTTGCCCCATCCCTCCCTCTGGCACACTACACGGCTACGCTACCTGACGTTTGGGAATATTGCACTTTTTAGGATAACTATTTTCTGCCCACCCCTGCGGCACGTGCGCCAACTTTGCAGCCGCCAACTTGATCGATGTCAGTGTGAAATGCAAACGCGAATCCGACATTCTTTTTTTTTCCATCAGAAACCGGTGGAAAAAATCTCATCACTCAATCCATCTGTCCATCCTTGTATGCACAACCCATGAGTACGTTGTGACTTAATGAAGTCTGCATCATGCTACATATGTTACAGGCAAAGCAAACGACGAGTAGCATTTGCATTTTGCAAGTCATTGCAAGCTTATGACACTCGGAGAGCTCGCGCCGCTACCTGACCCATGACCGACAACCCGGGCCAATTAGGATCGTTCGGGTAGGCAGGCATACCTTTCCTATGTCCCGGTATAGAAATATCGGATGCACCCCCACGCCCCCCGCCAACCCCGCTCTCCCCATAAAGAAAAAAAAAATTGACGTGATGTCGGATTTGCAGCAGCCGCCGAGTTTAAGCGAAAGGTTGTATTTAGTTAGCGCTCGTTACGTTCATGTCTCACTCTGAGGCTTACTAATCATAAACCAACACTGTAGTTTTCAATATTGGTTGCTGTGTTTTGCAGTAACCGGGTTAGGATGGATGAGTGGAGAGGAATTAGGCTATATGGCGCGTCGACAGCTGGGTCACTATCGCCAACCTCCGTCACAGTGCAGTGGTCCGGGTTGCCACTGCGCCACTCATTACAAAGATGTCAAACAAACCCCATACCCAGATAATCTTATATATCAGTATCTCCTGCGAAAATGTAAAAACTCCGGACAGGAGACCACACTCATTGCCCAAATTTAGCGCTAAGTTTCGCAGAAGTTGGAAACGGCGACGAAAACCATCAAGATGGTGACAGTCAACTAAGTGTCCGTAACACCAGTAACATTCAGGAGGGATGTAACCCCATCAACGAGCCGACACCACCTCAATTGGGGGGAAGAGGGGGGGGGGAGGAGGGTAGTGTCATAACAAGCGGAAGTAAAGGCTATTTTGTAGTAACTGAAGTAATATTCAAACGAACGAGGAAAAGAAAACACGGAAAACCTGTCGGAGTTAGGACCAGTAATTACTCGCTAAACAAAAAAAAAAACAATCTTTAGTATGTGGATCCAGCAGAAACACCGCCTCGAAAGAGCCGATGAGTGCTTCAGCAGTGACGTCACACTGAGGGATCACGAAACTCATCGCACCTAAATCAGAGGGAGAATAGGTCACGGGTCGCCAGCGCAATTGGGTCACTATTTTTGTGTGGGTCAGTGGGACACTGGGTTAATATGTTTTTTTTTTTACCTGGAGAGCTGGCATGATTAACTTGTTGTTTATCGTTTATGTTGTCATCGTGGCTGAGCGGTGAGAGGGCTCAGCCTGGTTGCTGGAGGTTTGCGGATCTGGTCGAACCCCTGGAAAGAGGACCTTGGCAAAATCCCCGCTATAGGACTGCCGGCCAGAGTAGCGTGAGAGGCGACCATGCTCCTTCAGCGGCTATGGGAACTATTCAGGTCAATTCTGGACAATCTTTCGGCCCCAACGATGATCGGAGGTTTCCCGGTTCAAATCCCCGGGTTGGCTCCTCCCTTTACCAGATATCTCCAAATAGTCTGGTAATGTTCAAAATTGAGCCGGTTCAGCCAAATAAACATTAAATTGCTTCGGCTGACTAAGGGCTCGCACGCTGTAGGCGACATGGCCACACGACCAGGTTGCTGCAGCCAATGAGAATGATTCTTGCGCGGCCAGGTTGCCTAGTGCGTTCGAGCCCTTAAGGCTCGAAGAAATTAAATATATATATTACGAATACGTTTATATTACTATCGTACAATTAGTTGCACCCTCTGTACAAATGTAAAATGCTACAGAGTATAAAATGCCTTTAAAACACGCCCGCTATATGTTTGTGTGGTGGATATTTTAAATCTTAAATCAGCCATTTTCGTAAATTAATTTTTGATTTATAAAAATTTACATGATATTGTGCCTTTAAGGGGTGGGGGGGGGGGGGGTTGGGATCACTCAGAATCTGTTAATGGATCATTCATTCCAGTCAGGGTCAACCTGAGTCGCTGGGTCAATCCAGCTCAGTAGGTCAATCTGGGTAACTGGGTAAGTCGATGACTGGGTCATGGGTCACCAAATAACTGACCCATTCCATCCGGAAAGATTTTGATGCGCTGGGAGTGGCGACAGCGCTGAAGTTGCTCGGCGATTTTAAGAAAGTGGTCATTGTCGAACACCCTCTTCCAGGCAGAGGCAGCCGAGCACGACGCAGCATTGCCTTGCACTCACTCAGTCAGCGCGTCTCTAGTGAAACCATATCTTCGATGCTCAATGTATGTGACCCATCGTCTGCTTGAAGAGTGTGACCCGGCCTGAATGACGCTATGTAGTGGTGACTAAAACGCGGATCGGGCTAAACAAGTTAAAATCCACAGATTGCAACGTGTGGTCGGATTTGGTGCGCGTGGCTGTCAGGACATCACGTTTTTTGTTTTTTTTAACCCTTCCTTGCCAGCCACCCCCTATCAGCTTCTAATCCTCCCCTCCCCCAAAACCCTACAACCCAAAAGGCTTTCTTTCACTCGCATCAGCTCTTCCGCGCGGTAATGACGCTTCAATATGTCGCCTCTTCTGAATCTCCTGTTGGCTCTAACGACATTAAAAAAAAAA